>JADRCD010193099.1:0-12321 GCA_019843815.1 Montemys delectorum | reverse complement strand
CCTGGTCTACAGAGTGAGTTCCAGGACAGCCAGGGCTACACAGAGAAACCTTGTCTCGAAAAAAACAAAACAAAACAAAAAAAGAAGCATCACAAAATGAGAAACCTAGTGGCAAATGAGGAAGTATTGGTTCCGTGTGTGTGAGACTGAAATCCTGTAAAACCAAGAACAGAAGACAAGCATACGCAGCAAGCTTCAGCGGCCTGCAGGGGCTCAGCTGTGGAGCCCTTGCCTAGTGCACAGAAGCCCTGGGTTGAATACACTAGCCCTGTGGTACACACTTGTAATCCCAGCATGCAGGAGGTAGAGGTGGGAGGATCAGATATTTAAGATCATCCATGGCTGTATAGGGAGTTAAAGCCAGCCTGGGCTAGAGACTCTGTCAAAAAAAAAAAAAAATTTTTTTTTAGGTAGAAATAAAATAGGAGTAAAGACATAAAAATTTAGGACCTACTTGTAGAGGGGTGTGATACTGGGCCCATGATTGCAGAAGCTCACGACTCCTGATGTAAGAGGCAGCGAGACAAGCTACCTCTCAGTGTTTGCCAGTTTACAGACAGTTCTGCAGGATGGCCTCAGAGCTTGCTCTCTGCATGGACCAGATCCTGGTTCTTCAGTCTCCCTGATGACCCATGCAGTACTTAATAGTCATTTCTAAAATTGTGTGAGATGTTTGTTTGTTTGTTTGTTTGAGACAGGGTCTTTCTGTAGCCCTGCCTGTCCTGGAACTCATCATGTAGACCAGGCTGACCTGGAACAGAGATCTACCTGCTTCTGCCTCCCAAGTGCTGGGATTAAAGGTGTGTGCCCTAGGCCCAGCTAACTTTTATAGGTTTTAAAACCCAGCTAACTTTTATAGGTTTTAAACTTTGAAGTGCATACACCAAGGAACACTTAGAGATAAACACACTCACCTGCCAGATTAAGAAACAGGGGCAGGCCGGGCGGTGGTGGCTCATGCCTTTAATCCCAGCACTTGGGAGGCAGAGGCAGGCGGATTTCTGAGTTTGGAGGCCAGCCTGGTCTACAGAGTGAGTTCCAGGACAGCCAGGGCTACACAGAGAAACCCTGTCTCGAAAAACCAAAAACCAAAAACCAAAAACCAACAAAAAAAAGACTTCCTCGTCACTTTCATACTTATGCATTGGTTTTTAAAATCAATTTTACTTGTTCTCTGTATTTTAATTTTAAAAATTGGTGGGTATATATGTATGTGCATGTCTGCTGTGTGTGGATACCTACAGAGCCAAAAGAGGACACGTATGCTGGGTGAACTCTGGTCCCCTGGGAGAACAGCCAGTGCTCTTAGTCACTGAGCCATCTCTCCAGCCCCTATTTATGTACGCATTGTTTAATGATTCATAGTCCACTTGCATGGCTAGTCCTGTTGTCCTCCAGTTCATCAGTGCCTATGCTGAGCACTTGATTAAGTATCACCAAATATCTGTCAAATACATGTCAAGCCATCCATCCTTAGATCCATTCCTCTGATGCCGCAGACTGTGTTTGTTGCGGGGACTCCAATTTGCGGGGACCCCAATTTCCACGGGATGAGAGTTCTGGTCAGATGGGCAATTAAGTCGGCGGATGACAAACAGACTAGACACAAGGGTGTGTGAATCTGAATGTATTTGTGTAAGGTGAAATTCAGGTTTAAATAGCATACAGCAAGCAGGGCATATGACAAGAATCACGTAGGCGGGCAGGGGTTACAACAAGGTCAGTAGGATCAGAGGGCAAGACTGGAGTCACGTAGGCAAGTGACCATCACCTCAAAGTCGGTAGAATCTGGTAGCCAGGTGAGAAGCGGGGCGGAAGGGCGGTGGTGCCCTCCCCGCTGGGGCTAATTTGGTATTCCTATGCTAATTCCCTGATTCTGCTGGAGGTAAGACTTGGATAGTCCGATCTGGTATTTCCTGTTAATTCTCTGGGTCTCCCTGGCTGGAGGCACGCACCTGGAAGTTCTGACCTAACCGTTCTAGCTAATGTCCTTGAGTTTCTAGTATGTAAAACAGTTCTGACTATTGTGAGGCTGCCCTATGGAATGAGGTATGAGCTTGACCTCTGTTGCTAACTCTAAGGGCAGAACCTGTCTGACAGGCAGATCCTTGAAATTCCAAGCTAAGGATAGCTTGGAATTAAATTAGGATATATTGGAAACATTGTGCTGGCCAGGAAACAATGCCCAATCTTAGCCATAAACGAATCACTTCTTGGGGTACCTTTATGCCTAAAAATGAGGGCGTGTTGACAATTGGAAAGACCGATCTGGAACACGTCTGAGTTAGGAGATGCCAGCGACTACCTTGAATAGCTAGGAGGCACAGATACCCTTTTGGGTCTTTATTGTCTCTTGCCCTTGATCAGGTTTTTAAGCCCGATACTATAGACGTGACTGGCGTAGACAAGTGTGTGTGGCACTCTGACATGTGTCCTTAGTGTTGTATAAGCTTACTGTCACTTACTTACCCTGTCCATTGTTGCTCTTGTGTTTATTCTTGTAATCAACAGTGTGCAGTGAGCATTCTTACAACATGTCTATTATACATGAGCAAGTACGTGCATTCTCTAGGGCATGGACACCGTTGGGCCACTTGGCAAGCAAACTGAATTGGGAGATTTCAGACTGTTGACAAAACATTTGTATTTATTTGCATCTCCACCAGCCTCCCCATCCTTCCATACCCTCAACAGCGTTTGATGCGGCACACCCTAACCTTCCCGCCAGCACAGCGAGCGAGTGACAGATTCCACTGCACTTTTAGTTCCCAGCTCTCAGATTAATGATGTTTGCATTTTTATTTTCTAATTTTTCTTTGGTGTGCATGATGTATGTTTGTGAGTGCAGTGACCTGTGTGCTGTGGTGCGTATGTGGAGGTCAGAGGACAGCATGCTGGAATCCACTTGGTTCTGAGGGCAGGTCCCCTGGCCTTTGCCAAGCTGCATACTGCTGCAGATTCAGGCTAGCTGGTGCTCACATTTCTGGACAATTCTCCTGTCTCCATCTCCTATCTCTGGGGCCTGAGCTAGGGTTCCAGGCTTGTGTGGTAAGTGCTTTTACCCGCAGAACCATATTGATGGCCAAGGTAACTTGTTAAAGTTTGAATTTGTTCAAATATTTTGTGACCTATTCATATTTTCTTGCTTGTGAAAATACTGGTGAATGTATTTTTCTGTTGGGTTGTATTTCTGTCTTGGTTTTCGATATTTTCATGAAAGTGTCATTTCAGTTTGGAGTTTGTCTCTGCACTGTCTTAATTCTTTCCTTGGCCAGAAGTTGTATATGCTGCAGTCTAATGTAATTTTAATTTAATTCTGCCTTTTCATCAGAGCTTTGAGTTTTCTGTATCTTGTGCCATTATTATTTTCTAAATTATTCA
Source organism: Montemys delectorum (assembly GCA_019843815.1). Taxonomy (NCBI): domain Eukaryota; kingdom Metazoa; phylum Chordata; class Mammalia; order Rodentia; family Muridae; genus Montemys; species Montemys delectorum. Next base: position 8,940 of record JADRCD010193099.1, on the reverse strand, counting down.
CTGCCACTCCCAGCTTTGTGATAGAGGTGGTATATTTTAAAGATGTGTGTGTGTGTGTGTGTGTGTATGTATGTGTGAGTGGGTATGTGTCTGTGTTTGTGTGTGTATGTGTGTGTGTGTGTGTGTGTGTGTGTGAGAGAGAGAGAGAGAGAGAGAGAGAGAGAGAGAGAGAGAGAGAGAGAGAGAAGACCAGAGGTGAGGTGTCAGGTTTTGTGGTTGTGAGTGATCAATATGGGTGCTGGGGATGACCCAGGATTTCGGCAAGCGAACTGTGTGCTCTTAACCCCCGGACCATCTCCCCAGCCCTATGACAGAGGTTTTATATTGCTTATCTATCTAAGCTAAAGGACTGTTCAAGTTTTCCTCTTTCCTCTAGATACATTTGATATGGCTCTCCTTGCCTCAGTATTATCCATTTTATATAGGTTTTCACATGTATTGGTACAAACAGACTTGTTTAATCTGTCTCTTTATGTGTGTATATATGTTTATATATAAAACTATACAGGTGTTCTCTTTTCCACTCTTAAAGTTGCCTGTTGGTGGCTTCTCTTCTCCCTAGGATAATCTTATCAGAGAGTTATCAGCCTTCTGAAGAACCAGCTCAATGTACTGGATCCTCTGTACTTTATTTTTCTTTGTTATTAATGTCTGGTTTATTACTTCTAGAATTCTGGGATTCTTCTAGATTCTGGCTTAATGGATTTTTGTTTATTTGTTGTTTTGGTTTTTCAGACGGAGTCTTACTCTGTAGGTCTGGCTGTCCTGAACTCCATCTATAGTCAGCTGGCCTGAAACTTCATATATAGTCAGGCTGTCCTGAAACATCATCTATAGTCAGGCTGTCCTGAAACTTCATCTATAGTCAGGCTGGCTTGAAACTTCATCTATAGTCAGCTGGCCTGAAACTTCATCTATAGTCCGCTGGCCTGAAACTTCATCTATAGTCTGCTGGCCTGACACTGGTAGTCATCTTCCTGCCTCTGCCTACCAAGCATGAGCTAACAGGCAGGAGCTCCTCACCACCGCTTATTATGCTTTAGTTCGTGAACTTCATGGTGCCCCACCCCCCCGGACTGAGAATTGAACCTAGGCTCTTGCTAGCAAGCTCTCTATTACTAAGTTATGTGTCTGGCCCCCTTTTTAGTTATTACTTTGGGACAGCGTGTCATACTAGTCATGCTGCTCTTGAATTCACTCTATAGCCCAGGCAATCCTTAAACTGACTATCTTCCTGGCTCAGCTTCTCCAGTAACTGAGGTTGAAGGCTACTCCACCAGGCTCAACTCTCTTGAACTTCTGAAGTTGGACTCTTAGGTCACTCCTTTTGAATTTGTTAATATAAATACTTGAGGCCATACATTTTCTTATAAGTGCCTCTGTAGTTACAAGTTCAGGTAAGTAATATTTTGTCATTTTACAATTCTAATTTTTTTCTTTTTCTTTTTTTTTCTTTTCTTTTTTTTTTTTTTTTTTTTTTTGGTTTTGGTTTTTGAGACAGGGTTTCTCTGTGTAGCCCTGGTTGTCCTAGAATTCTCTTGTACTAATAATATTTTTAATAAATCCTGATACAGGGTTACTACCTACCATAATGGTTTGTGTTCCCGAATGACACACACACAACCTTTATATTTTAATATGCCTTAGGTAGCACAGTCACTAGGAAGCTGCCTACCCTCCATGCTATTAGAATCTGTTCCCACTGATAACTCTAAGTTACTACTTAACTAATTTCTATATTCCATCTTGGCTGCCCTTGACCCAATTGAGCAGTCCTCTGGGCCACTTTCTCTTGGCCCCTTTACATGGCGGCTCTGCTTTCCCATCCTGCACGTTATTACCGTTCCATGGTAGCTTCCGTGTCCTCCATGCTGTCCTAAGGCACGGTGGATCTCCTCTGCTCCTGCTCCTCTTAGTCCCAAGCCCAGGAACCCTAAATCCCACCTCTCTCTCCTCTCCAGCTATTGGCTGTTGGCATCTTTATTTACGAATCAGAATTAACTGGGGACAGGTTCCCAGAAGCTACATGCAGATTTTCTCCTGCAAACAGTTTTGGGGGACCCAGTTAGCATTAGAATACAAGCAGCTAGACTCTCTCTGTAGACCAGGCTGGCCTTGAACTCAGAGATTGGCCTGTCTCTGCCTTCTGGGTGCTGGGATTAAAGCTGTATGTCATCTCTGCCTAGCATATTTGATATTCTTCATTGTTTTTTTAAAAGGGTTCTTTTTTAATGTATAAATTTATTTATTTTTAAAAATTATTAAGTCAGCTAGGCAGTGGTGGGCTTTAATCTCAGCACTTGGGAGGCAGAGGCAGGTGGATTTCTGAGTTTGAGGCCAACCTGGTCTACAGAGTAAGTTCCAGAACAGCCAGGGCTACGCAGAGAAACCCTGTCTTGAACCCCCCCCAAAAAAATTATTAAGTTAAATACATATGTAAGGGATTTGATTCCTTTGCTGTCCATCCAGGTCATCTGAAAATAGCCCTTTCTCAAAGGCCGTCCAGTTGAGCTTTTCAGCCCTTCCTTTTTATAGGAATCATTCAAAATTTCTAAAGTTATGGTATCTTTTTAATATTTATTTGATTATTTTAAATTATGTATGTGTGTGTGTGAGAGAGAAAGAGATGGACACGTGAGTGCGGTGCTAGTGGCACTGGATTCCCTAAAGCTGGAGTTACAGGCAGTTGTGAGTCCGATGTGAGGTACCGGGGACAAGACTCAGGTTCTCTGGAAAAGCAGTATGTGTTTAACTGCTGTGCCATGTCTCCAGCCTCACACACAGTATTCTGGTGATTAACTTTGTCTTATTAATTTCTAATGTGGCCGTGTCCCACTGAGGAAATGAGACGTGCAGCTACCTCATAGTAATCCTTTAGAATATGCTTAGGCTTCCTCTAGAGTCCAGCTATGGTTATTTCTCATAGATATTCTGTTCTTTTTTTTTTTTTTTTGGTTTTTTCATTAATTAATTAATTTATTCACTTTACATCCTAATATCTGCCTCCCCTCTCCTCTGGGAAGGGAGCTGTTCCTCCCTGGGTCTCACCCCACCCTGGCACATCAAGTCACTGCAGGACTAGGCACATCCTCTCCCACTGACTGAGGCCAGACAAGGCAGCCCAGTTAGGGGAACAGGATCCACAGATAGGCAGGTAGACAAGAGATTCAGAGACAGCCATGAATCAAGACCAATCTACTCATTTGCTACTTATGTGGGTGGGAGAGTGCCAGGTCTAGCCCATGCTAGCTCTTTGGTTGGTGGTTCAGTCTCTGGGAACCTCCAAAGCTCTAGGTTAGTTAACTCTTTTGGTCTTCCTTTGGAGTCCCTGTCCTCTTTGGGTCCCTCAATCCTCCCCCCAACTCTTCCACAAGACTCCCAGAGCTCCATCTCAGGTTTGGCTTTGCATCTCTTCATATGTTTCCACCAGCTGCTTAGTGGAGCCGCTCAGAGAACAGTTATGCTAGGCTCCTGTGTGAAAGCATAACAGAGTATCACTAATAGTGTCTGGGATTGGTTCCTGCCCATGGGATGGATCTCAAATTGGGGCAGCCATTGATTGGCCATTCCCTGGTCTCTGCTCTGTCTTTGCCCCTGCACAGCTTGTAGGCAGGACATGTTTTTGGTCGACGGCTTTGTGGGTGGGCTGCTGTCCTTACCTCTGGTGGTCCTGCCTGACTGCAGGTGGTGGCCTCTTCAGGCTCCATATCCCCCACTCAGTAGAGACACCCCCATAGACTCCCTGGGGCCTCCCCTCCACTCCAGTCCCAGGTCTCTGGCATATCCTAGAGTTGCCCCCCAACTCCGATTTTCTTTCTCTCCTGTTCTCCCTAGACCTGCTCCCTACCTTCCCCTCCCCATCCCGTCTTCCACCCAGTACCCTCTGTCCATCCACCTCTGATACCTATTTTATTTCTCCTTCTGAGAAAGACTCATGCATCCTCCCTTAGGCCCTCCTTGGTTTCTTTGGGTCTGTGTATCATGGGTATCCTGTACTTTATGGCTAATATCCATTTATTAGTGAGTACATACCATATATGTCTTTTTGGGACTGGGTTACCCATTCAGGATGATATTTTCTATATATTTTCCATTTGCCTGCAAAATTAATGATATTCTTGTTTTAAATAGCTGAGTAGTATTCCGTTGTGTAAATGAACCACATTTTCTGTATCCATTCCTCAGTAGAGGGACGTCTGGGCTGTTTCCAGTTTATGGCCATGATGAATAAAGCTTCTGTGAACACAGCTTAGCAAGTGGCCTTGTGGGATGGTGGAGCTTCTTTTGGATATCTGGCTGGGTGTGGTCTCCGTGGGTCTGGAGTAAGGAGCATGCATTCTAATTATTGATTGATTTGATCTCCATGTGTACATTTGCCAGCTTTGCTGGCTGCATTGTTCACAATTCCTGTGCCCTTATTATTTTATCTTTTGTCTGATTAGACTTAATGCTTATTTTTCTTTCAGTTCCTGCAATCAAAACAGGTCTTATATAATCGAGGCAAGCACCCACCACTGGGCTGGGCTCTAGCTATCTGTTCTGTCAGTCACTGCAATCAATACTGACATTCTCCGTTTTATAATTTGTTAGATTTTCCCTGTGGCCAGGAACCAGTTTTTGCTTCATATGTCTTTTGGAGTTACCTTTTGAGGTACACATGAATTTAAGATTATCTTATATTTCTGGTTCATTAAGTATTTTCGTTATTTTGTAATGCCTTATTCCCAGTGTTCACACAGTCGCACCAGCTTCCTTGTGGTTAGTATTTCTGTGACATTTCTTTATCTATCCTATAATGGACATATTTGTGTGACTTTTTAAAAAAATCTATCCTATAACTGACATGGTGTCCTGTTTCATGTAAAATACATGCAGCCAGTGCTCAATTCTATCCAGCGTGCTACTCATTTCACCTAGAGTTTTGCCTGTCGTCATGTAACTTTGATACACCTCTATCTCACCATGTAGCTGAGGCTGGCTTCAAACTTAAGCTCTTCCTGCCTCTGTTACCCAGTACTAGAATTGCAGTCCTGTACCACCCTAATTCTGATATGCTAATTTTTCTTTTTGTTTTTGAGATCAGGTTTCTCTGTGTAGCACTGGCTGTCCTGGAACTTGCTCTGTAGGTCAGGTTGCCTCAAACTCAAAGATCCACCTGCCTCTGCCTCCTGAATATTGGGAATAAAAGCTTGCACCAACACACTTTGCCACTTTTTTTTTTTTCAAGACAGGGTCTCACTGTGTACACCAGGCTGGCCTTGGACTCAGAGAGACCACAGAAATCTCTTGCCTCTGCTTCTGAGCTGGAAGTAAAGTTACGAGGCACCACACTGGCCTGGGAGGCTTTATCACCAATGTGTCCTGTTTTCGCCTCTCTGCTGTTTCTTATCCTCCTTCCTTAACTCTCTTAATTTGAGAATTGTTTCAGAAGGCTTTGTTCATTTTCAATTTCTCTTTGTTTACATATAAATTATGTAATTTGGTTTTAGTTATTTCATAGCTATCTAACTTATTTTAACATAAAATTCAGCCTAATATAAATTTACATAAATTTAACATAAAATTCAAAGTTAAAATTTACATTTATTTGTTTATTTATTTGTATGTGCCTGTGTTACAGGCAGTGAGTATAAATACCACCACAAATGTATGGAGGTCAGAGGAGAGTCTGCAGGAGTTATTAGTTTTCTTCTCCTACCATGAGGATTCCCGGAGACGGAATTCAGGTCTGGGCTTGGCCGCTAGCTCCTTCACTTGCTAAGCTAAGGTTCTCAGCCTTCCTAATGCTTTCTCATAACTGTAATTTGGCTAAGGTTATAAATCATAATGTAAATACCTACTATGTAAGATATCTGATATGCAACCCCTGTCAAAGGGTCCTTCAACCCCCCAAAGGAATCACATCTCACAGATTGAGAACCACTGCAGCAAACTCTCTTGTTGGCCCTCAAAGTTAAATTTTAAGTTAAAAGTTCAAGTACCAGGTGGGGGCTGTGGCCCAGTTGGCTGTTAGAGCACTTGTTTAGGGCACAGATCCAGATCCAGATCCAGATCCAGAAGCCTCTGGAGTGTGCCAAGGAGGACAAGGAGTGTGGTAATAACGGCGCCACTGCAGAGCATTTAGTGGATGGGTTGTTCCTTTATTTTCTGGGATGGGAGCAGAGAAATGGATAGAGGGTGGTCAGGAGAGCGGTTCGTTTTTTGAGGGATGAGTTGGATGTTCTTAGGAATGATGCAGTGGAAAGGAAACTTGATGTGGAAGAGAAGTCATTGGCTTGAAGAGGCATCTGTGGTTTAAAGTACTTCCTGCTCTCACAAGGCCTGCTCATAACCACCTGGAGCTCCAAGGGATCCCATGCCTCTGACCTCCATGTGACCCTGCACAGACATGCACATAATTGTTTAAGCTCCATTTAAGAAGGTATGATGCAGGTGATGGCCCTGAGCAGTTAGATCCAACTTCTTTTATTTGTGCTTTGTTTGCTTTTCTATATAACCCAAGAAAGGTTAGTCACATTGATTACTCATCTAAAGTGAAGATGCAGTCCGTTTTGCAGGAATGAGTCTGCTTAGCTATCCAGCATAAATTCCATTTGCTTTTTACATACAAGGAACTTGCTGAGGCTCCGGGAAATTAGCTATAACAAGCAGACATGACGGCTGCCCTGTGCTGTTGGTGGTAAGTTACAGGCCAGTTGAACAAAATAGCAAAACAAAGGACCATAACCCAAAGAAATACATTTTTTTTTAAGGTGTAAAGAGATCTGAGATAAAAAAAAAAAAAAAACTTTTCAACATGCTGGGGTAAATAATCACAGAAGTTTCAGGCATGTCACCAGGACTGGGAATCAATAGAGTAAACCAGCCTTCAGAGGCAGTGTGCTGCACACTGTAGCCACTCAGTGTCCACAGTCTTCTGTGGCATGGAATCTCCGTGTTCTGCTGGCTCTTTCAGAGTTTTTTTTTTTTTTCCTATGTGAAAATGTAGCTGCCCTGAGCCTTTTTTCTTAAGATTCATATATTTCTGCTTTTATTCTAAACACTTATTTCAGCTTTTCTCACCCCAGGGGACAATTTGTTATTATATAATTGAAAAATGGTAATTTTGTGCATTCTTTATTTTTAGTCTATTGAAGACAATGAGGTATATTTGCCGAATGATGAAATGTGGACCTATGATATTGATAGTGGACTGTGGTAAGTAATTTTAAGTTACAAAATGTTGAGTCTTCTTTTTTGTTTGTTTGTTTGTTTGTTTGTTTTTCCTGAGACAGGGTTTCTCTGTGTAGCCCTGGCTGCCCTGGAACTCACTCTGTAGACCAGGCTGGCCTCGAACTCAGAAATCTGCCTGCCTCTGCCTCCCAAGTGCTGGGATTAAAGGTGTGCGCCACCACCACCCAACAAAATGTTGAGTCTTCTAACTCAAAAATGCCTTTGTAGACCACAGGGAATGTACGAGCATCCTTTGAATATCCTACAACATTTGTGATGTACCCCTCTCCTTATCTCTCTGTGGTTCATTCTCTGGCCCCTCCCTTCCGCATTCCGTGTCTCACACTGTCTCTGAAGACTGTTTTACTCAGTTGATTCCCAGTTATGGTGACATGTATGGAACTTTTGTTGAGTATCACCCCACCCCCAGCAGGATGAAAAGTCGTATTACGGATCTCTTTATACTTTTTTACTTATTTCTATGGGGGGTAAGGTCTTACTCTGAAACCTAGAGAGGCCCACAGCCCTCCATCTGTTTGCCCCAGTTTCCCCAGCACTGGAACTCCAGGCGTGTGCCACAGCACCTGGCTGCAGTTATGCCTGTCTATGATTGGCAGTGATGCTTTCCATGGGAAGGGTACTAAAGGAAGCTTTCATTGGTCTTCTGGGAAGCTAAGAGTGTCTCTGTGGTCCTTGTTGCAGGAAAATGCACCTAATGGAAGGGGAGCTCCCTCCCTCCATGTCGGGAAGCTGCGGGGCTTGCATCAACGGGAGGCTCTATGTTTTTGGAGGCTATGACGACAAAGGATACAGCAACCGGGTAATCCTTTCTTTTAATTCAGCCGTGTAGCCAACATGTAATCCCTAATGTGTCATTCCATCCCACACATTTGCAAATGGTTTAAAAAGAAGATAACAGGAGTACATCCTAAGCTTGTAGCTCCTGGGCTTAAAAGACAGATGGAGAACACAGCAGCCATGTTCTTTCTCTCTCCACGTTCCCCACCCCACCTCAGTTAGCTGCAGTCTTGGTTGTTACCCACAGGTAAAAGCAGGAGGGGCAAAGGCAGTCACAGAAAGTTTTACACATCAGTTCGCTTCTGGAGCATGTCTTATTTTCATCAATTCTGTAATTTAGATTTTTTTTAATAGGTGAGGTATTTATTGGAAATAAAAGTAGAGTTGTTTTTTGGATGGCAAGCTCCTAAAACAGATTTTGTTTTCAGATGCCCGGCTTCTAATAGTACTCTCATCTTTTAAAAGCTTTACTTTGTCAATTTACGAACAAGAGATGGAACTTACATCTGGGAAAAAATCACCAAGTTTGATGGACAACCGCCCACACCACGTGATAAACTTTCCTGCTGGGTGTATAAAGACAGGTAATGCAGCAACCGAACTTTATTGTCCTTAGCATAGGATATGGCCTTTGGCCAAAACTGAGGCGACTCCATGTTCCCCAGTAATTGTAGTTCTGCTTTGATATCAAAGGCAACGTCCTAAAACTGCTAAGAACCATGTCATATAAATGAACTTGAAAGAAATGCTATTTGGACTATTCTCCTTGGATAATTTATTTATTTATTAAGTTTCTAGATCATTAACACCTTGACGCAATAAAAAAACTGAAGCTCTAATAAAATGTGTACAATGAACCTGGTGGTGGTGGTGGTGGTGGTGGTGGAGGTGGAGGTGGTGGTGGAGGTGGTGGTGGTGGTGGTGATGGTG
>JADRCD010193097.1:35110-53184 GCA_019843815.1 Montemys delectorum | reverse complement strand
TCTCTCTCTCTCTCTCTCTCTCTCTCTCTCTCTCTCTCTCTCTCTGTGTGTGTGTGTGTGTGTGTGTGTAGACCAGATGTTGAGGTCAAGCATTTTTTCTCAATTGCTCTCTCTACCTTATCTTTTGAGAAAGGCTCTCTCACTAACCCTGGAAATGGCTGATTCACCTCGCTGGCTAGCACGTCCCAAGGGACTTCCTGCTTCTGCCTTCCCATGGCTAAGATTACAGATACAAGCCACTGTGCTTCCAAAGCTGGAACCTCCTGCTTATGCAGCAAGTAGTTTATCCATGGGACCTTCTGCTCAGCTTCAAATATCTTAAAAGAGGGCAGATGAGTGTCCCAGCTAAGAACTGTACATTTCAATTAGGTAAATGTTACAGTATGTGAATACTATCTCAAAAAGAGCTTTTTTTTTTTTTTTAAATCAATTATCTTCGTATTTCTTTTATTTCCAATTAATGTGTGAGAGCACATGCATGGGTATGCCATGGCATGTACATATGCCAGTGGCCAGCAGAGGGCAGCAAAAGAACACGATCTTTCCATTTCATAGGCTCTACTTTTGGCTAAAACAAACTGAATTTAAGTCTTACTCAAAGGGGGGCTATAACAGATAATCTGTTACGGAGCTGGAGACAAGATTGGTAGATTGGAGGGAGAGAGAAGACTGACAGCCTGCTTCCCTGGCCAGCATAGTTGGTGGGTTCTCAGGGAATCTCTGTTTCAGTGAACCTAGGAAAGGTGACTGGGGCAGAGCCAGCTTCCCATCTTGTATGAGAAGACAGCCAGCAAGAGAAGGGAATTCGAGTAGAGGTTGCGGGACAACCAGCCACCTGATAATAAGGTTGAGAGGGAACAAGTGTCGGGTCCCAGTACCAAGAAACACATTTTAACTGGAACCCTCAGTGATCACATTTGCAGAGACTCAGAAACACTCCTGTCCAGGCAGCACACAGCCACCATACTCTCCTAAGACCCTGAGAGGGCAATAGAAACCAAGGGACAGAGCACCTACTCAACAAAGACAAGACCAGATATCAGCAAGACCTCAGATGACAATCATCCCAAACCCTATACTCCCAGGTAAAAACACAGAAACACCCAGAACAATGTGTCCCCACTAAAGCCCAGCAACCCTACAACAGTAGGTCCTGAGAAATGTTATACAGGGGAAGCACTAGACAAGGACTTCAACATAACCTTCACAAGTATGTTAAAGGACCTTAACAAGGAAATAATAAATCCCTTAAAAAAAAAACCTATGAACACATAAACAGTGTCACTAAATGAAGAAAACAGTTCAAGACCTGCAAGTGGAAATAGAATCAATACAGAAAACCCAAACTGGGGGAAACTGGAAATGAAAAACTTAGGAACTCAAATAGAGAACTCAGACAAGCTTCACCAATGGAATACAAGAGATAGAAGAGAGAATCTCAGGCATTGAAGATAAGATAAAGGAAAAGAAACTGTTAAAATTTAAAAACTCCTGGCACAAAATATCTAGGAAATCTGGGAAAGCATGGAGAGAGCAAATCTAAAGATACTCGAAATCAAGGGGTGAGAAGGACCCAGCTAGAGGCGTAAGAAGACATTTTCAATAAAATCATAGAAGAAAAGGTCCCCAACGTAAAGGAGAGGCCTATCAAGTACAAGAAGCTTACAGAACACCAAATAGACCGGGCCAGAAAACAAATTCCCATCAGCACCTAACAAGGCACTGAACTTACAGAACAAACAAAGAAGATTAAAAGCTGCAGGGAAAAACACCAAGCAGCACATATCAACAGACCTATTAGAACACCATCTAACTTCTCGATGGAGACTCTAATCTCAAAGTATCTTTATTTGCAGATGATATGAGAGTATAATAAAGGACCCTAAAAATTCTACCAGGAAACTCCTACTAAAGTAGCTAGATACAAAATTAAATCACAAAACTCAGTAGCCCTCCTATATACAAGTGACAAACGGACTGAGAATGAACTCAGGGAGAGACGACATCTTTCACGATGGCCTCAAAAATATATCTTGGGGTAACTCTAACTAAGCAAGTGAAAGCATGTATATGATAAAAAACAAAAAACAAAAACAAAAACAAAAAAACCCAAAAACTCTAAGACACTGAAGAGAGAAATTGAAGATCTCTGAAGAAGGAAAGATCTTCAAAGCTTACAAATTGGTAGGATTAATATAGTAAAAATGGCCATCCTACCAAAAGCAATCTACAGATTCGATGCAATCTCTTGTCAAAATTCCAACCCAATTCTTACACTTGAAAAGACAACTTTCAACTTCATATGTACAAAACCAGAAGAGCTAAACGATCCTGGATGATAAAAGAATGACTAAATGTATCACCATCTCCTGTCTCAAATGGCACTGCAGAGGCATAGGCGTGAAAACAGCGTGACAACTCCTTAGGTGCCTATTTTTCTAAGGAGAGACAAACAGGGTGTGGATCCGGATGGGAGCCGAGGTAGGGAGGTGGGGAGGAACTGGGAGGTACGTGGAGGGGAAACCGTAATCAAAATATGTTGTATTTTAAAAATCCATTTTCAATAAAAGGAAAAAAAAACTGGAGAGAACCTTTGTCCTGCCTTGGCTTCTGCTGATTTCCCGTGTTAGATGCAGTGTTTTATTTTATTTTTTTCCTACGAGACCTTGAAAATTGTTTAGCTTTCCCAAAAACAGGCAAAAGAAAAAAAAAAAAAATGAAAACAGAAACTGCCAGGCACTGAAGGGATCCCGCAGGCTCCCAGGCAGCTTCTCACAGCTCCAACAGCGCTCTCTAGAGTCCCACCCCACCTGGAAGGGAGGTGCTCTCTCTTGTCTAGAGTCTTCTTATTCTTGGTAGCAGCACTCCAGACAGGCTAATCCCTCTTCCTCTCTTGTTCTGGCATTTTCTACCTTTCCCTTCTGTCTAAACCACTATCTAAGCCACTAGCAATTTAATCTTAAGTCCTAAACGTAGCTGGAGTTACAAAAGGAACTGGAGAAAGAGTATCGATTCAGAATTGTCAAAATAACTCAGACTCTCACCCCTATGCCCGTGCAGTGTTTACTATAAGGATGTTATTTTATTATATCTAAGCTATGGGTGCACTGAAATGTGAGTATGGTTAAAATCTTATACACAATGTAAACTGGCAAAACGACTGAGTAGTTAAGGTGCTCACTGCTAAGCTTGATAACTTGAGTTTAATGTCCAGGACCCACACGAGGGAGGCAAATCCTGCAGGGTGTACTCTGACCTTCACAGAGAGCCATGGTGCTAATTCTCCACACACACACACACACACACACACACACACACACACACATACACACATATACACACACACACATACATACACACACACACACACACATACACACTAAGTTTTAAAGCTCTCTATATAATTCTAGTTTCAAAATTTCCTTCAATAAAAAAATTTTTTTAGTGTTTTTCAAGATAGGGTTTCTTTTTTGTTTGTTTGTTTGTTTTTTGAGACAGGGTTTCTCTGTGTATCCCTGGCTGTCCTGGAACTCACTCTGTAGACCAGGCTGGCCTTGAACCCAGAAATCTGCCTGCTTCTACCTCTCAAGTGCTGGGATTAAAGACGTGTGCCACCACTGCCTGGCAAGATAAGGTTTCTCTGTGTAGCGTTGGCTATCCTGAAACCCACTCTGTAGACCAGGCTGGCCCCGAACTCAGAGATCTGCCTTCCTCTGCCTCCTAAGTGTTGAGATTAAAGGTGTGTGCACCAGGCCCAACAAAAATTTGGATAATACATTAATCACTACAAAACTTGGGTCAACCTTATTTCTGGAACTTATTTTCTCTCTTAATGTCTCTTGTTTCAAACACCTAAGTGCGAGCTCTATAGTCCATTACTTTCCTGTCCCTTCTCTCCATGCCTCTGTGTCAAACAGTTGCTGACACAGAAGCGAGTAACTGAAATCCTCAGTTGAGAAACCTCCATTCAACAGAATGCACGTGGCGCACACTTTAGGCCCAGTTTCTAGTTTCTGAAACAGAATTCGGCCCTTTCACACCCTTACTCTGAGTCGTGAGTCTTGACTCCCTAACTAAATCAGAATTCCTCCCCACTCCTCATCCCTTTGGTCACTGCTTGCAGCTTAAATAGCACCAACTACAAAGAATACATTCAAGCTGCATTTAAGAGAAATTCAGTCAGTCATCTTTTTAGATCTTTCTGGGTCTTACTGAACACAGCATATACTGATTAACAACATAATAAGCCTTTATAATGACAAATCCAATAAGCCTCATCCACAGTTTCTCAATGCTGGGAACTGTACCCAAGGCTAGCAAGCACTCCACCACTAAGCTAGATCCCTGACTCCTGAGCCACAGACGCTGAGATAGCAGTAAACGGAACAGATACTGCTCCAGGGAGCTTAGGGCTCACCAGTCGTGGGGCTGGGAGAGGCCGTAAATCAGACAGTAAGTAAGCAGGGAGATAAAAAGCCCCCCCTCCCCCATGGAATGAGCAGGATTAGAAGTATGCAGTGTGGGGACTGAGAACATTTTGTATTAAATAGAGCAGGTCAAGTGAAGTTGATGGGAGGGACGGAGGGAGGGAGGGAGGGAGCTGGTGGAGTTTCACAGAGAATAATGCTACTTCCATCTAGAGGAGAGCTGTACCAGCCTTCCCGGCTCCCAGTCACCACGTGCCTACAGAGAGCACTCTGAGGGGCAAGGTGAAGAGGAAATTGAAAGGTTTCAGGACATTTAGTTTTATTTAGTTTTTAAAGCTGTGATTGGTTTGCTGGGAAGCTTTCAATGCTTAGAACAACGGAAGTATTTGCATCTGGTTTTGAACTTGACATTTCAGGAAGTCTAAATATAAATCAATTATTTGTGATGGGAATTTAGTATGTAAATGCTGAGGGCTGTCAATCCAAAATCTTGAAGGAATTTAAACAGTCAGAAAGTGTGCCCTTTAGATACAATGGTCTAATTAAGAAAACTGGTAATATTAATTTCACTTGTTTTTTTCCTCTCCCCCCTCCTCTTCCTCCTCCTCCTCCAAATGTGGCTACAAGAAAGACTTTTTCCTTTTGGTTTGTTGAGATAGAGTCTCTGTAGTCTAGGCTGATGTGAAATTTGCTATGTAGACCAAGCTGGCCTCCAACTAAACTCCAGTACTGGGATTATAGGTGTGAGCCACTACACCTGACTCAGGAAGTTTCAAAATATCCAAGTAGCTAATTTGTTGTTGTTGTTGTTGTTGTTGTTTGTTTGTTTTTGTTTTTTAAGAGTCTCTTGCAGCCCAGGCTGACTTCCAATTCGTCATATAGCTAAGGATGAGTTTGAATTCCTGATTCTCCTGCCTCTGCCTCTCTTCCCCTGCCTCTGCCTCTCCAGTGTTAGGATTGCAGCAGACATGTGCAGCAGAGCCCGGTTTATGCAGTCCTGGGGCTCAAACCCAGGGGTTCCTGCAAGCAGGCAAGCCCTCCCCTGTCTGAGGGGGTTCCTTTTTAGCTTCTTTCCTGTTTGTCTGGGGTTTGTTGTTTGTTTGTTTGAGACAGTCTTGCTATATAGCCCAGTTGGCTCAAATATGGACTCCTCCTGATTCAGCCTCCTGAGTACTGGGAGTCACCATGCCTAGCACAATGCTGAGCTACAACAAGCAGTCTACCAGCTACAGGAAGGTTCAGCGGTGAGCGCGGGCCAGGCAGTGAGTGAAGTGCAAGAGGTGGGACCGGAAGACCTGTTCCAGCAGGGGCTTCGCGGGTCTTTTATGCCTTTCTGGAATGCCAAGTGTGGAAGTGGCACAGCCCCCCGGGAAATCCATGCTTGCCTGCTAGACACATCTTCTAGGTAACCTTTGTTACCCTTGTCTGTAAGCCTTGTCTGCAACCCTTGTTAACCCTTGTCTGTAAGCCCTTGTCCTCCCAATCTCGTGTGGCTTGAAGTTACAATGCACATACCATGAAGAGGTGGAAAGTCACTTCCGTAGTTCACAGGGAAAATGTGAACAGCTCTTCCAGTCGGTCTCCCAGGAAACTGTGGATGGACGCACATCTGGGTTCACTGTGCACAAGGAGACTTCCGTATCTCGTGGGAAGAGGTGACAGTTACAACCAGGCATGCCTCAAGGAAGGAAGAACTGGAAGAATGTGGGGGCGGGGTCCCCACAAGCCTGCGCAACCACTCCACAGACTGCAGCAGGCCGTCCCTGCCTCTCCTGCTCCACGCGGTCTATTCTGTTGTCTTCTTCAATTCAGCCTTTTTGTTGCTGTTGTTTGTTTTCAAGACATCGTTTCTCTGTGCAGTCTTAGCTGTCCTGGAAATTGCTCTGTAGACCAGGCTGCACTCGAATTCAGAGAGCGCTAGGATTTGAAGATGTGAACCACTGTACCCGACTCCACTTTAACCATCTCTATCTGAAAAAAAACGTTTCTTTCTCCAGAGAATACAAAATGGGATGGAAAGCAAGCGATAGCAATTTATTTTCAGCTGTAAGATGTCAAAACAAACAAACAAACAACAAACCCAGGGACCGAGGACAAAACCAACGGGAGACAGAACCTAATTTATCATAGGTACCCTCTGAGGAAAGAGAGCTGACCAGGCAAGGAGAGCGTTCACTTTCAGCCAGCACACAATCTTCTTTAAAGCACCATCGCACAGCCTGGAGGAAAGGCTAGAGCTCTTTCTTGAGGCTTGGTGGATGTTGTAATCAGACCTGCAATTTCTGCCTCTGCTCCCAAAGCCGGAAACCCCCATGAAGTAACTGCTGTGGAAACACCGGCCAGATTTAAAAGAAACCTAAAGATAGCTACTTACTGCTGTCTTAGAACTGTAAATGTGTTCCCTTCTGAAACAGGAAACGTTAACTTTTAGAAGAGAGGAAGGAAATCTAGCAGGCAGGGACAATCCCTGTGTGAGGGTGGCAGTGAACCGGCCTGGGTCTGGGAGCATTCTTACATGGCTTAGGACCAGTAACAGCGCCAGCCCCCTCCTCCTTCCTCCCTCCCTCCCTTCACCCTCCGTCCTTTTCCACTTTATTTCACACAGGGCAAATGAGGGGGAAGTATGATTTAACAGACAAGGATCCTGATTTAAGGACCCCCACAAAGTGAACTGTTACCATTTTAGCATCTATAGGAAAACGAATTCTAATTCCTGAAGAACTGACTCCCGGTTCACTCACGGATTTCTTGCACCTCACTGCACCACCCCAGCCCCTCCGCCCTTTAGTGCTAGTGTGACTGACGTATCTAGTGTCCATCCCGTGGATAATTTACTCTGTAGGCCTCATTTCTTTGTCAAGCATGTGCAAACTTGAGAGCTGAGTCTTATGCAGTTGGCCTGTGTTTTCTCTTAACTAAGTTTCCACCCTTAACACAACTCAATGCTGCTATTTCCTTTTCTAGATTGTTCAAGTCACTTAGTCCTCTGACTTAGCTGCCTATCCAATCTGGAGTGGCCAGAGCATACAGTCACACAGCTCAGCGGCAGACGAGGGATGGCACATCTTTGTCTTTTGAGCTGTCTACACGTGGGAAAATGAACGAGAACCTGGACAAAAAGTCGCCGGTTTATACTTTGAGACTCTTTTAATGTTAAGGCCAAAAAAGAAAAAAAGATCTTAAAAAAAAATGTATAGGTATTAAAAGACAAACAAAACCTCAGGCCAGGAGAAGGGTTGCATGTTAATCCCAACATTTGCCAAACTCTCTGTGAGTTTAAGGCCAGCCTGGTCTACACAGTGAATCCTAGGACAGCAAGGGCTACGCTGTCCTAGGAGAGTGAGGCCGTCTCCAAAGCAAAACAAATAAAATGAAACAAACAACAGCATAAGCCAGCCATGGAGGCTGAGGCAGGAGGATTATGAGTTTGAGGCACAATCTGAACTATGATTAAAAATGGGGTGGTGGGGGGAGAGGGAGGAAGGATCAAAGTAAAACAGCCAGGACCTTCGGAAGTTCTGAAGCAAGTGTGTGCTCCAATACCCCACCGTCTCCACAAACTAAAAACACAAAACAAAACCACGAGTTGCTTCTGTTTAAAAAATTTAACTCAACAACCCAGGGAGAAAAAGCCATAAGCACAGAAAGAACAACAAGCTGCTTCTGCAGGGGCCTGGACAATCCCGCACTCTGTGTATAAGTAGATAGGAAATCCCTTTTACTTTTCTCACCTCCTAAATAATTAGGGTATTTTTGCTACAAGAAAATGGAAAGATCAAGATGAATATATCTGAACCTATGAATGAATCGGCAGTGACTGATTCCTAAAATTGTGGCAGTTATCAAGTCTCTAAGTGTTAATATATGCACTTTGCCAACTCTCCATTTAACTAGTTCTCGGAGTAACATGATGCTCGTGATGCAAGGCTCCGTGTCTCAGACCCCCAAAGGGCGACTCCACTCTGAGTCACATACTATCTTTTTTTCTTCAATTTTAAACATTTTACTGGGCCAGTGTTCCAGTGCTGGACAAGCTTTGGGGTTTTGCTTTTGTTTGTTCATTGGTTGGTTTGTTTGAGACAGGGTCTCACTGTGTATATCACTTGGCTGGTCTTTAACTCAGAGAGATTCCCCTGCCTCCACCTCCCAGGAGGGGTTGGTACCTTCAGACCTGGTTAGGTTTTGTTTTGTTTTGTGTTGTGTGTGTGTGTGTGTGTGTGTGTGTGTGTGTGTATGCACAAACATACATACATACGTACGTACATAGATACATACATACAGGCGATAAAAAGGCATGCGTGGACATCAAAGCTCTCTCAAAAGTGACACTAAATGTTGATTTTACTGTATTTTCACACTGTTTTAGAGTATACCAACTCTGTGCCTTGCTGTTATGCCCCTGCTTTGCTGTGTGTGTTTTAAAACTATGCAGCTGGGGCCCTAAACTGAAAATAAAAACAAAAACAAAAAACAAAAATGGCCAAGTGCAGATCCTAGCCCAGCTGTTTTCTGGCCATGAGACTGCTCAGTCACCGTGTGGCGTTGTACACATGCCTTTCTCTGTACCCACAAACATCAAATGGGGACAATGGGTCCCCTCATTGTACTATGAAAGGAAATATGAGAGAAAGAGAGATGGATAGAGAGAGACAGAGACAGAGAGAGAGAGAGAGAGAGAGCGTGTGCGCACATATATTGGCACAAAGTAAGTGTGAAAATGAGAAGAAAATTATGGCTAAAAGCAAGTGGTTTGGGAACACTGCAAATTGAAGTGCAGGGAAGGCTATCAGAGGTACAGGACCGGGCCTCTGTGCACAACAGGTGGCTGCCTGGGAAAGTGAATTCTTAAACTGGGCATAAGAAAACGACACAGGGGGCTAGAGAGATGGCTCAGCTATTGAAAGCACTGCTGTTCTCAGAGCACCTTGCTTTGACTCCCAGCACCAACATGGCAGCTTACAAGCATCTCTATGCCCTCTTCTGGACTCTATAGGCACCAGGCATGCACTTGGTGCACAGACCTCCATGCAGGCAAAGTACTCATATACATAAAAAATTAGCAAAAGCTTCAAAGAAAAGAAAATGACAGCAAGATGCTGACTTTAGACCTGGACGCCAAGGCATGTCCAGCCACAAACATCTTCACAGAGCTCATGGCTGAGCGACTGCCACACAGGACCACAGGGGTAACAGCTGGAGCCTGTTCTAGCAACCAGTCACGTGCAGTTTGGTGGAGCACAGCTCTGGGTGAGGTGAGCGTTTCTGCACTCACCGCCTTTATTTCAGGTAACCGGTACAATTTCCTTTGGCCTCAGCATCTCCTTCCCTTTAAAGTCATGCACAGTGGGAATGACTGGACCACCCTTTCGGAGCTGTCTGATCCTGTTTCCACAGATTTCAATCGTCAGGCATCGTATAAAGTTCTTTCTATGGTTTCTACATTTAAACTGATGATCATCATAAGCACTATGCAACCATGTACAATAATTTTGAAACTTTTGAGTTAATTTTAGATAAAAGACAATTGTTAAAAAAAAAAAAAAAAAGAAGAGGTATAAAGAAGGCCCCTGCCCCTCACTTCCTCCTTTAATGTTAATATCTCGTATAACCATCATACAATTCCCCAGAGCAGGGAATGAACAAGGATACCACATCACTAACTAAACTTCAAACCAAATTTGCCACTGATGTCCTTTTTCTAGGATCTGATCCAGGACTCACGTTTAGTAGTTCCTCAGCCTCCTCCTATGGGTAACAATCCTTCCTGACAGATACGAACTTAACAAGAAGATCCAAGTATTATCAGTAAGTCATTCAAAATCACAACACTCGATATAACTAGAGGGAAACATCATTTCATAATTCTCTTGCCAAAAAATGAATAAATGTATTCCGGGAGGACGTCAGATTAAGATCACGGGCCTGTTCTGTAAAACACGATTTTCGACTCTACAAGCGTCACTTCTATATTTTAATCTGTGTGCATGTGGTGTGTATATGATAGTGAACATGTCCATAGGTGTGCTCATGTGAGTGTAGGCACCCATATGCCGCAGCACACACATGGAGGACAATCCCTAATGCTGCTTCTTGCTCTCCACCACGTTTGAGACAGGACATCTAGTGTGTAGTCCAGGCTAGCAGGCTTGTAAGAGTCAGGGCATTCTCCTGCCTCTGCCTCTAATCTCAACGTGGGAGCATTCAGCTCACAAAGAAGCACTACTACCTCCAGCTCGTGTTCTTGAGCTCCAAACTCAGGTACTTAGGCCAATTGCTTTACCCACTGAGCCATCATTATGGCCCTGCCTGCCTGCCTGCCTGCCTGCCTGCCTTCCTCCCTCCCTCCCTTCCTTTTACTTTTTAAGAGTCTTATGCTTCTCCAACTGAGCCATCCAGGCACATAACTACTTTAAATTATGTACACATGACCTTCTGTGTGTATGCTGTAGGTGTTTCTGTGGTGGATGCAGGCACGTGTGAATGTGTGAGCACATGTGTGATGTTGAGTGTCTTCATTTGATCCCATCTTGCTTTCTGACACAAGAGTTCTACCGAATCTGGTCTGCAGCTCATTAATTTACCTGATCTAGCCAGCCAGTGAGCTCAGGGATCTATCATCTCTACTGCTCTAACACTGGGGTCTAGATAAGCCACGTTACCTGATTTACAAGCTTGCACTAAGCACTTTACGCACTGAGCTGTCTTCCCCAGCATGTAAGGTATATTTATAATGAATATCCATCTATGATAAGATACCAAAATTTGGCTGCCTTTCCTTTAATTCTAATTAAGCGGTGGTTCCCATTTATCAACAGTAACTAATTCAAGTTTCATATGGAAACTCAGTCTTTTCTACTAATTTTTCTCATGATCATTAGAATGTTTATTTCAAAATCACTGTGAGGTAACTACTCTAGCTGGCTAGCCTAGAAAGCAGATCTATTTTTCTAGGGAGAAAGTCTTTCTAGGTCTCAGCCTGAGATGTGAAAACTGCATTGACTCAGTCTCCCCTCAGTCTGATGAGCAAGGGCACCTCTGTCTCTCCCCTGGTCTCTCCTCTCCAGATTTTTCTGCTTCTATTGAACAGTGACACGGATCATTAGCAACCACCAGGTCTGCAAAGGTCCCATGCACCAAGCCTGCTGCTCCTTTCTCTTCCTCTAGTCCTCAATTCTTATCTTGACAACTATTTTTGGAGTCCTTGGTTTTAGGACATGTTTATAGACCTCATGGCTTTCCAGACTCCACTTAGGGATTGTGCAGCACAAGCGAAAATCTATCCTTACTAAGATGTGCTACTTGGCTGATCCTGGGGATCCTCTCATTTTATATATTATATTTTTAATATAATCTCTAAAGGTTCTAGAGATGAGGGGGCCTGGGACAAAGGGAGAGGTAATACCTAGGGTTGCTGGGGCTCTAAGAAAGGACTTGAAATGAAAGTGGCCAGTGGGGAAACACAGTGGGCTAAGGAGGGAGCAGTTTCCTTGTCTGCTTCTCCCCCATTGGCTATGGAAGGTCGCTTGGCATCCATCTGATACAGATTCTGCTGCATTGAACATCAGCTCCGGCTGACTGATATCAGCTCCTGTCCATCTCAGTCAAGTGTCAACACCAGATCTGTCACCTTTCCCTTTGGTCTTTCCCCTTGTCTGGGGATGTGCACTGGATGCTCTGAGAGTTGCTACTGTTGGTCAAGATGGAGACACAGAAGGTAAACGTGACCAACAGAGACCACACTCGGCCTCCTGCTCTAATCTTCCTTTGTCAGGGAGGCCTTGGTATTTGAGTGGTGGCCAGGACTCTGAGGTCTCCCTTCCTTCCTATTGCAACAGAGAAGGAAAGAATTCTCCTGTGCTGTTCACCTCTGCTACTGACTCTGCCTCTTAAAAGTTGTTTTAAGTGGCTAAGATAGCACTGCACACACTTTTGATCCTTGTTTTCTTCTTTAAAAAGAAGATGTGCTCTCTCTTACTGAAATACTGTGGAACTAGAGACATGGTGTACACTCTATGGCACACTGCAGACAGCAAACAAGTAGCAGCCATGATCTGGGCCCCCACCCATCCATCCATCCACCCACCCACTCATCCATCCATCCACCCACCCATCCATCCATCCATCCACCCACCCACACCCATCCACCAACCCACCCACACATCCATCCACCCACCCATCTATCCATCTACCCATCCATCCACCCACTCATCTATCTATCCACCCACCCACCCACCCACTCATCCACCCATCTACCCATCCACCCATCTACCCATCCATCCATCCATCCATCCATCCATCCATCCATCCATCCATCCATCTGCTTTGCCACCCAGCCACCAACAGGTACAGATGCAAGGACAGAAGGTGGGCAACAAACCTGGAAGGCCACCGTTCTCTGGCCACACCTTCACTGCTCACTTCTCTAGGCATTAAAAGCAAGAACTAGGAAGCTGGACCACAGGAAGAAAACAAAGTGTGGGTCTCAGGCAGAACAGGATGCAGGGGAATGACAGGTCTCTTATTTACCTTGTTTATAAAGAAATATACTCGCCGGGCAGTGGTGGCGCATGCCTTTAACCCCAGCATTTGGAAGGCAGAGGCAGGAGGATTTCTGAGTTAGAGACCAGCCCAAAAAAAAAAAAAAAAAGAAAAGAAAAGAAAGAAAAGAAATATACGCAACCAAAAAAACAAACAAACAAAAAACCCAAAAAAACCCCACTAAACTCATATAGCTTCTCTAAGTCCTAAAAAAGTTATTCTTGTCTTGAATGCAAAAGTCAATTAAGTTGGATATAATAAAATATCACAATCACAACAATGTCCTTCCAAACTCCTTTGTTACATTTCCGAGTAGATCTCTTCGGTTGGAGAGGTCTAGTTAACCTTTAGTTCAAACTGGCAAACAGCATGTAGTGAAATGTTCCCTATAACTGGTTATTTGAGTCAGAGCCTATTAAAATACCAGGAAGTCCAATGCAGTATCATACCTTGCACACATGGCTCTTCTCATATTCACGTGCAGAACTCGTCCCTTGAAGCGCAAGACCCTCCAGCTAGACCAGGAGTGGTATGACCCACATCTGCTTCCTGGACCCTCTCCTCTGCCCACGGCTGCCTTCTTACTGAACACACGAGCTGTTTGTAACGCTGCTGCTCACTGCTACTCTCTTGCACGCTTCTAGTCCCTAACAATAGCCATGCTGTTTCCCAGCTTGGAAAATTAACATGAACATCGCTATCGCCCTGGCGGTTATGTTCCCTTCCGGGTGGCCAACAGTAGGCCGTGCATAGAGCCGCCTTTGTTGGGAGGAAAATGCTCTCTCTGAAGCTTATGATGACACTGAAGTTGTTTTGTACTACATACTGTTCCTGGCTCAAATGCATGCAAAAGACAGCAAACTCCGGGAGGAGTGCAGAGGGGCAGTCTAGCCAGGGAGGTTACAGAAGGCAAACTCGCCCTGTGTTTGGAATTGTTCTTCCATTTCATTTCATGTGTATGGGTGTTTTGCCTCATGTATGTGCTTGTGCTTGGTGCCCTCAGGGACCAGAAGAGGGCATTGGACTGGAGTCAGAGATGGTTGAGTCACATGGAAGTGCTGGGAATTGAACCCGAGTCCTTAGTTCAGCAAAACCAGCCAGTGCTCTTAACCGCGTGACTCCGGCCCTGTGTTCTGAGTTTTGGCAGATGATCTTTTGAACTTACCTAAAACTCCAAATTAATTAGTCTTTAGACTCATGTCCTCTTCTTTCTTTCAAAATTACTTAAAAATACATTTCCTTTTTTTTTTTTTTTTTTTTTTTTGTTTTTTTTGAGACAGGGTTTCTCTGTGTAGCCCTGGCTGTCCTGGAACTCACTCTGTAGACCAGGCTGGCCTCAAACTCAGAAATCCGCCTGCCTCTGCCTCTCAAGTGCTGGGATTAAAGGTGTGCGCCACCACCACCGGGCAAAAATACATTTTCAAAATAAAATAAGTGAACACCTTCAATGTGGGTTAATTATGTAATAATATGATTAGTTTGGCAGTGGATTTCATAAAAAGTAACATTCCAAGACAAACAAGTCTGGTCATACATAAAATAATGTTGATGAGTTTCCTAGGTTAAAAAAAAAAAAAAAAAAAAGCAAGCTGGGCAGTGGTGGCGCACGCCTTTAATCCCAGCACTTGGGAGGCAGAGGCAGGTGGATTTCTGAGTTTGAGGCCAGCCTGGTCTACAGAGTGAGTTCCAGGACAGCCAGGGCTACACAGAGAAACCCTGTCTTGAAAAACAAAAACAAAAACAAAAAAAACAAAAAGAACAAAAAACAAACAATGACCACTATATCTGATAATTTTTCTTCTAAAAAAGTAGAGAAATATTCAGCTCAAACTCTCTGTAGTTCAAACTCAATCAATTTCCAAAAGCAATAAAAGCATAAACTTTAAAAACCACCCTCAGCTTAACAGAGCAAAATACACAGTAGACTTAACGCAGCCAGTAAGAGTCTATTAAGCGCAGGAACAGGCTGGAGACAGCTGACACCAGACCAGCATGAACTGGTACGGTAGCTCCAACTGTCAGTACCATTTATCAGGAGCTGAGATCATGGCTTAATGCATCAAATGTTTGCCTGGCAAGGGTGAGAACTGGACCCCACATCCCAGAACCCACAGAAAAGCTAGGCAGACATGACAGAGCTCCCATAATCCCAGTGCCGGGGCATCCTCGGGGCAAGCTGGGTAACTAAACCAGCTGGAATTGGCAAGCTCTGGGCTCAAGAGAACCTGCCTCAAAATAAAATGGAGGAATCTAGAAGACACTCAACATCAACTTCAGGCCTCCACATGCATACATATGTGCACCCCATGACATGTGAACATGCATACACACAAAATAAACAGCGTTTCAAATCTCCCATCACTGGAAGCCGAAAGCTGTCTCTTTTTCTCTCCCTTTCAGACACTTTATCACCAGAAGTTCGACACAACCTGTGCGTGTGAGCTGAGCCGCAGTTGTGACTCCGTCCCTTCTGGGATGCTGACAAGGCACGGAACCATGACTCATAATGGTTCTGTCCAGCGTGGGGAGGCCCATCAGACAGTGGGGATTACTGAAACTGCACCTCGCTTCTGTGCGCATGCCTAAGGCTGTAATGTCTGAGACAGTACATATCAAACACGAAGTGATGCTTATAAAATGTGACCCCTGACAGATCTATTTCAGATACCAGATGGCATAAGCAGAATGCAGTTTTTGAAAATATCTTCTTATGTCAAACTACCAGAAGATTAAACTCTTAAATTCAGAAACAACTTTTTTTCAAAAATCACCCTCACTCTGGGGCTCTTTTTGGCAACAAGAAAATGCACAATTTTCTCTGTGTTTTAGTGGACTTTTGTGTTTTTTATGATTTATTTCTAGTTTCTATTTTTTCCTTCATTGCGGTCTTATTCAGGGTCTGACGGACAGTTTAAACATGTGTACAGGGTTTTCTGACTTCTGAGTCAGTATTTTAATGTAAGGAAATCACAGTGTTAAAATGTCTTAACAACAACAAAATTCACTAACAGCTCTCTAAAACTCCTGTACTGTACTACCATAGGTTAAAGGATTGGGGTCTGGCTATCACAATCTTCAGTCCGGGCATGTTATTTTGGACTTCTGGCAATCTTTTCCATAGGAGTGAGTCATCTGTCTTCTATAACCTCAAACAGGATCCTGTTACATCACGCTGATTTCTAATAAAAGGAAATGTTAGAGTTTCCATTTCTAGTCCGCTGCTCACAACTGAACTGAAGAAAAGACCTTGGTACTCACAATAGGTGACTGCACATTTCTGAAATGTATCAAATGGAGAGTCAATATTATACTTAGATGACTTGCATTAATCTCTTTAGATCTGAAAACTGTACTGGGAATTTTAGGACTCAGTCATAGAGCCTACAGATACACTAGGCAAGGGCTCTACCTCTGAGCTACACCCTCAGCCCCGGCATTTTAAAGTCAACAACCACTCGGAAGCATTACTAAAAGCTCAAGTGGATCACAGTTTTTATTGTCCACTTGACACTACCTCATGTGACCTGGTAAGGAGGAGCCTCCCCTGAAGACTGGCTAGGGGGCATGTCTGTCTTGATTACTGACTCACGTGAGGAGGGTCCACCCCACTGCGGGTGGAACTATTATTCCTCAGGCAGGTCGTCTTGGGATGTATGAAAAAAGTGAGCCAGAAGCAAGCCAGTGGAGAGGGGACGCGGCATTCTTCCATGGTCTCTGCTTCAGGTCCTGCTTGAGTTCCTGCCCTGGCTTCCCTTAGTGACAGACTGCGACCTGTAAGCAGAAATAAGCCCTTTCCTCCCAGGTTGCTTCTGGTCACAGTGTTTAATTACAGGAGGAGAAAGCTCAGCAGACCACAGATGATCTTTTTTTTTTTTTTTTTTTTTTTTTTTAAGACGGAAATTAGACTCATTTCCTGGGATGTTCCTTTAAATTCAATGGGAAATTTTGAGTAGGTGCACCTGGAATATAAAACAGAAAATAGTCCAACTTGAGAAATAACAACAAAAGAAGCTAGTAGCACTGGAAAGTCAGAATATGAAGCTTAGGAGGTTGGACGGACGGCTTGGTGGTTAAGAGAACAAACTGCTCTTCCAGAGGACCTGAGTTCAGTTGTCAGCACTCATCCTGGCAGCTCAGGACCACCTGCAGCTCCAGCTCCCGGTGCCCCTACGCTGCCTGCCTTGCATTTGCAGTCACTTGTACATGCCCCAGACAGACACACATGCAAATACGTGATTGAAAATGATACACATTTTTTAAAAGCAAAACTGTAGTTTGAGCTTTTTTCACTTTACTCAAAGATAAGAGCAGTGAGAGGCAATGTACAGTGAGCAGGAAATTGCTGAGGAAACAGATGCTTCCCTGAAGCAAAATCATGGCTCCCCTTGTTGTCCTTCATCTTGAGCTGTTTTAGAGCAAACATCTCAGCAGCCAGGACACACGAAACGTGCACAGCATGCACTCACTAGGTCCTCCCGCCCAGCATGGCAGTTACTAAATGCATATGACCATTGAGTATTTGGCATGTGATTGGTTCAATTTGAACACTTAATAAAAAAATAAATAAAATCTCGTTTGATGCTCATTAGGCAATAGTTTTTATGTTTTGAGTTACATAAAAATATTGCTTAAATTATTTTCAGTTATTTTTACTTTTTAAATGTGGCTACTGGAGACTTAAAACCATGGATGTAATTTACATTATTCCTTGATAAGCTAGGCGACGATAGGCAGTGCTATAAAATTAGAAGAAATAATCATTATAGAATGTGAAAAGATGGCTGGGCAGTGGTGGTTCACGCCTTTAATCCCAGCACTTGGGAGGCAGAAGCAGGCGGATTTATGAGTTTGAGGCCAGCCTGGGCTACAGAGTGAGTTCCAGGACAGCCAGGGCTACACAGAGAAACCCTGTCTCAAAAAACCAAAAACCAAAAACAAAAAAATAAACAACAACAACAAAAATAATATGAAAAGATATTATTTAAAAAGAAAAATAAGTAAAAGCCCAGACATACATATTCTCAGCATTTGAAAGGACGAGGCAGGAGGATGGTCACAAGTTAGGCCAACCTGAGCTCCATAGCAAGAGAACACATCAAAAAAAAAAAA
>JADRCD010193097.1:18903-33812 GCA_019843815.1 Montemys delectorum | reverse complement strand
AGGGTCACTGCTGTTTTTTTGTGTCATTTTAGATTTTTTTTGTTTTTTTTTTAACCTTGTCTGCTCCTGCAATCTCCTGAATGATCTACAGATATAGAACTTGCTTTGTAGATCAGGCTGGTCTTCAATTCACAATCTGCCTGCCTCTACCTCCCAAGTGCTGGGACTAAAGGTGCACATCACCACCACAGCCACCAGCGGCAGCCTAAAGTTCTGTTTTTAAAAAATGCCCCCTACATTTGAACTCGGTAGTTTTTGTATAAGTGACACACTTAAAATAGATTCAGAAAAACAAGGGGAGCAAGAGACAATGATTTTTTTTTCCCTATCTTAGAAAAGTGTTCCCTTTTTATTAGTTACAAGACTTGGGAAACATTAGTTTTGCATTTTTGGGAAGGTTGATGGTGGGGAGGTGAGAGGGGTCTCACACCATAGCCCAGACTGTCCTGGAACTCACTATGTAGTCCAGACTAACCTTGAACTCACAACAGTCCTCCTGCCATAACTCCCCAGTTTCTGAGATAACCGGCATGAGCTATCACACCCAATCTCAAAGGTTTAAAAGTTGACGAGGATGTAGGGAAACCAAGCTGTTCTTAGCGATACACAGCATATCATTGCATCTCAGAATGACTTCTTTAAAAAATGCACAAACCTAGGCCTCCTGCTGCCGGTGGATCCACGGGAAATACTGAAAACAGGCAGGGAGGCAGCCCCCACCAGAAATGGTGATTTCACTTTAAGAACATGCTGGGACAATCTCCTGTGCCACTGGTGACCTATGGCGTGCCCTTCCCTTTGGCTGGCCGTCCAAAGTCAAAGAGCTGAAAGTCCTTCTGGAAGCGGCAAGCTAGGGGCCACCTTCTCCTTACTGGGTTGACACTGCCTCCAGTCAGCCTTCTCAGGAGTGCTGACAATAGATAGCTTCCCCGGCCAGCACTCCCCTCCAATTTGCAAAGAAAATTTGGCAAAGTTTTTCTTCTATGTCAAGTTCAACATAAAAATCCGCTGCTCCTGGCTGGGCAACCTGTCTGATGTCCGAGGGCCCTGCATTGCCAACAACTCTACCTGCTGTTCCTGGGTCTGAGCGATGAAGGCATCGTTAATCTCATCTGTCACACAGCAGCTGAGGGGCACAGGAGTGACCAGAAGCTGGATATGGCGGTTCCTATAATTTCTTGAGTCTTAAAGAAGCATTTCAGAGTAACCTCATACTTCTCCACGTCCTCTGCCACCTCGGCCGAGGCTCCACAGGTGACTGGCAGTGTCCAGTGGGCAGGATGGGTACACTGTCATCAGAGAAGCCTCATTTGGCCAGCGCGAGGTTGCAGTGTGTGCCAATGATGACCACCAAATGCTCTTCCACTTCAGGGCTGGCAAGGCAAACCCAAAAGTCCTGGAAGAGGCTTTTGGAGCCATCCCTTCCTGTGGATGACTCTTCCCTTGCCTGCTCTTCATTCAGATGGAACAACTTGACAAGCTGGTCCTTCCTCAGGGGCAAGGGGTTTGTTCTCCAGAAGCTGCCTGCTTCCCAGACTCTCCGTAAGGGTTCTCAGTGACTTCTGGAGGCTACTTTACCAGCTCCGCTAGATGGCCATCAGCTTCATGGGACCAGTACTGAATGTGTAAAGAGCCTTGGGCACACCGCATGCCTTCTTGTAGAACAACATGGTTTCCAGTATGGAAGTCTCTTGTTATACGAATTTTCCAAAGCAGCAAAATGATACCTTGGTTTCAAGCTTGAGGCAAGGCTGGAGACCAAAGCAGAGCCTCGTTTTTTGGTATCTACTTCTCCAGAGGAATTCCCAAAGTTCCCCACATACACCCTTAAACTGGAATGCGGAACACAGCCTTGTTCTCGGGAAGGGACGTCCTTGGGACTGAAAGTGTACCCTAAGGACTCTGGGGTGTACAATCTGCAGCCCTGGGCTTCCAGTGACGATGACACCTTTTTGACCCAGGTAAGTGATGTTTTCAGTGTAATTCACACCTCTCAGCATCCTGAATCGATTTTACTGTTTCCTGGTTATTGGCACCAAGCATGTATGTCTGGATAGGAGTTTGCTTGTTGCCAGTCTTAAATTAAATTCCTCCCACTCAGCAACTTGGGTAGAGAAAAAAAAATCCTACACATAACAGCAGGTCAAAGCCCCCACTTTTCTTCTCAATTGTCTGAACTCTATTCAATAAAACATCACACTTTCCTTCAACATCTCCACAAGCCAAGAGATGCAGCAGCTTCTGAGCTGTGGGTAATGACAAGCTGCGCTGGGTCAGCCACCCAAGGCTAGGAGCGCGAATAGAGTTCTCAAGGGTGGGACGCCAGTGATCTTGTTTTTATAGTCCTTAATAAGATGTATACAAGCATACAACTTAGTGCAACTAAGACATGCCTTTTTTAAAAAAGAAAGAAAAAGTGTTAAATTAAAAAAAAAATAGACATAATGCTTAGGTATGGGGAGAGTTTTTCAGACATGAAATTGGAAACAAAAAAAAAAAAAAGAGAGAGATGAAGGTCACCTGGTATGTATAATATATGCCTTGTCCAAATGTCCTTTTGTGTGGTTATGTGAGGGAGGCAGGATGAGCTGCCTGGAACTGGGAAGGCCTCCCTCCCTGAGTCTGTGGGACTCACTGCCCAGAATCACTACACAATTGAAGGCATTCATTTCTAGGAAAAGCCACCTGCAAGAGCAGCTTCTCCTGTGGTGAGCTACTGTGCACACAGTGCTCTAGCTACTGAGTACCTTCATCTTCTAATGGCTTTCTTAACTCCAGCAGAGAGGGACAGAGTGCTGTGTCTACAGTACTGCCTTAAGGACAAAAGAGAAACTCCAGGAAACAAGAAAGCTAAGTGAGTCAAGAAGGGAAATTCCTGAGCCTGCATGAGGACTGCTGGTCTATAAATGCTCCTGCTCTCCTCAGGTTCGGCCCTCTTCCTACTGCTCTAGGTAAGGAGAGGTCGCCAAAGCCAAGGCAGAGAGCTCTTGGCAGGGAGCTGCAGCAGCTGCTGAGATGAACAAGAAGGGCACAGCCACAGCCCTGGCTGTGATCCTCTGGGCCACAACCGTTCAAGGTATTTGGTACCTTTGGCTTCTGAGTCTGTCTGTTCCTTACGTTATTTTTCAAATGTCTTTTCTCTAAAATATACAGTTTTTAAAATTTACTTAATTTCATATATTAGAAGTTCTAGCAATGGCAAAAAATGTTTAAAGAAAATGATTATTTTATGGATTTCTTCATTTTCTGACAATTATCTAGCAAGAGCCTTTAGCCTTCAATGTCTGCTTGGAGAATCTTATATGGGATTATGTTGGTATCCTGAAAAAAATTAATGTTTTAACCATGAAACTACTAATTTATTATGACCAATATTTTCAGAATAAAGAAAATTTTTTTCTGGGGCAATGGTCATAAAAATGTCATACGTGTTTGGTCAATATGTCACTTGAGGGCAAGAGTGATTTTGGGGTAGTGTGGATACTGATAACTCTCCAATAAGCCTTTCCCAAAGAATATTCCTTCAAAATAGATGCATTATTAACATTTCCCATGACTGAACCTGGAACTGTGTCTCCTATCATCTCATGGGTCTTATGCTATTATCACAGCAGACCTGGGCTCATTAAGATATGAAGTTTTTTGTTTTGTTTTGTTTTGTTTTTTTGTCTTGGTTTTTATGAGACAGGGTCTCTCTGTATAACTCTGGCTGTCCTGGAACTCACTCTGTAGACCAGGCTGGCCTCGAACTCAGAAATCCGCCTGCCTCTGCCTCTAAGATATGAAGTTAATGTGACAAACCAAGCCAGTTTTAGAACTCTTGCTGCTCTTTTGAAAAAGAAAAAAAAAAAAAAAAACAACAAATCTTTGAGGTTTCCATGGGAGCATCTGGAAGCTCTCAAAGATGGTTTCAACTGTGGAAGAGAGCATGATTTATGATACTTAGTCTTAATCTAGAATTTGAACTTGGAAAGACAAAGATCAAAAGAATTATTAGCTATTTGCTCATTTAGTAAAGAACAGAACTATGCTTGTATACCCACCAATCAGTCATAAAATAATTCAAAATAGATACAGAAGAAAATAGCCACTTTGTTCTCTAGGTTGCTGTAAACGGTGTAGGTGTTACATAAAGTAATCAAGTGCTGGGCTGGGCTGGTAGCATACCCATACTGTTATATGATTTCACCACTTAGGAGGCCGAGCCGGGGTAGGATAATCCCGAGATATGGGGCCTGCTATATAGTGAGTGCTTCAAGTTCAAGGTCATCCTGGGCTTTATGCTCAGTTGGCGGCAAACCTGGTCCAATTAGCAAGTGAGTCCTGTCTGCAACCTAAATTAAATAATTAACAAAAATTAAGGAATGAAATAACCAAGGATATAGCAAATTAGCCTACTGCAGAGAGAAATATGATAGGGAGATTCAAAAACTTAATTTCAGTCTGCACAGATGAGATTAACAGAAATGTGTCTGCCATCCACTTCACAGCCCTGACTAACCAATGCTGTGATCTGTTCCAGGGTTCGTCATGTTCAAAGGGGGGCGCTGTCTTTGCATCGGCCCCGGTGTGAAAGCCATCAAAATGGCAGCGATCGAGAAAGCTTCCGTAATTTACCCGAGTAACGGCTGCGACAAAGTTGAAGTCATGTATGTGATGGAGGTGACAATGGTGTGGGTGCTTTTGTTTTGTGGATGTTTTCTCACCAAAGTTTAAGACTATTTTCTGTCTCCCTTACCAGTGTTACCCTGAAGGCTCACAAAGGACAAAGGTGTCTGGACCCCAGATCCAAGCAAGCCCGCTTCATCATGCAGGTAGGCTGTGAGACAACCAGGTCGGAACGTGCTTTCCCCACGAGAGCGCCGGAACACAGAGAACAGGCGACTGCGGGAAGACCCCCATTACCACCCTAACAGAATCCGCAGGAAGCACCCAGTTAAGGGGCCCTGGGTTAAACCTGGCAACATCCTTTCCCTCTTAGCCCCCTCACCCTTGCCACATTGTTTTTACAGGTCAGCTCTTAATTACTGAAGGAACAACCCAGTAAGTAAAACTCTTCATTTTCTCATTACAGACAATAGAAAAAAAGAATTTTGTAAGGCGCCAGAACATGTGACATCCTGAAAATAAGAAAGTGACACCCTGGAATGGTCTGACCGTGAGCCCTCCAATAGGAACTCTTCGTCAGGAACCCGACCCCCTCCTGTCTTGCAATAGGCATCCATGTATTACCAGGTTGCAGGACTTTCTAGGAGGCCTGATATGTCTAAACTATTTTGCTTTTGGGCATGAAAATATTTATCTCTAAGAGTCATGTGTCTGTATGTGTGCACTCTCCGAGTTACCTTCTGTAGTTACAATGGACACATTGTTACTGGAGTCCGGCCCAATGCTGGACTCAAAAGCCTCTGTGTGTGGAGTAAAACATTCCTCAAAGAATTTTTCATGCAAGTAAACATGCCTTTCCCCAGATATCCCGAGGCACACGACCATCTAGGAAGACATTTGCACACATTATCTTGTTTGATCATTTAAAGAGACTGTCACTCTGAGGTGCTCTGAAAACGTTTCTGCGTAGTAGAAACTGGTAAGAACATGATTGTTTCGCCAGCTAGTCACACTGGCTTCCCACCGAGGAGTTCTAAAGGGGCTAAGATGCGTCTATCCTGTACATCTGGTTTCATCTGTTTTATCAGTGACAATAACCTGGGTAGATTTTTTAAAATAAATTGGTTTTGCTCACCAAAGAAAAATGTTGAAAAAAAATATCTGTGCAGCTCTTTCAGTCTGTTCCCTGTGAGTCTACCTTTGAGAAAATATGCAAATATAGACTTTATTCCTGTCCTTTACGTGCTGTGAATGTACAGTGGCTGGCACTGTCTCTCCTTGAAAAGAGTAAGAATTGTGTTGCTCTAGTAAGCTACGATATATAACTCTTATTAAATCATCAACAACTACATGCTTTCTGGACATTGATATGCCTTTAGATTTTTATTTATTTATTTTTTAAAGGTACACAGGTACTTGTCATCACGTAGAATTCTTTAGAAACGTATTTCATGCCTTTAATCCCAGCACTTGGGAGGTGGGCGCAGGAGGATCTCTGTGAGGTCCAGGCCAGCCTGGTCTTTCACAACAGCCAGGGCTGCCCAGAGAAACCCTGTCTCGAAAAACTTTAAGAAATAAAGAAGTATACTTTGCTGAGGAGGAGTTGGGGGTGAGAAGGAATATGACGGAAAAGGTACTGTTAAAAATTTCAATAAACAAAAAATATATATATACCTACGTGTGGTGGCACACACCTTTAGTTTCAGCACTTGAAAGGCAGAGAGGCAGGAGGATCTCTTGAGTTCAAGGCCAGCCTGGTCTACAGACGGAGTTCCAGGACAAAAAAATTTTTAAAAATGCCCAAATGTAAAAGAAAGAAAGAAAGAAAGGAAGGAAGGAAGGAAGGAAGGAAGGAAGGAAGGAAGGAAGGAAGGGAGAAGGAAAGAGAGAAAGAGAGAGATCAACCAATCAATCAATTAATCTACTTCGATGGCAGTCCTAAAGGAATCGATTCAACTTTACTTAGGATTGAAAGGGATCCTTCCTAGCTGCCCCGCCCACACCCCTTTCACCTTTGTTAAATCTCTCCGAGTGTGACTTTCTGAGCTTGAGCCCAAAGGGAAAGCCGAAGGGGGATTTCCCACCAAGCACAGCAAGGACCCAGCCAGGCTGTGTGTCCTCAGACTTTGAACCTCAGTGACAGCACACCGACATTGTCAGGGAGAATAGCAGCAGTAACAGACACTCTTGCCAGTGGCGGCGGGTTCTTTCTACTCAGCCTCCTTATGTGCGTGTCTATTTTCCAATTGCCATTGTCAGTTCATGGCTGTGTAAACCTGACAGACCAGAATGTGGAGTCACCAAAACAAACAACCTGGCAACAGTACAGGATCTCTGGATCCACAACCAAAACTCAATTCAAAAATCAGCACGAGCCGGGCAGTGGTGGCGCACGCCTTTAATCCCAGCACTTGGGAGGCAGAGGCAGGCAGATTTCTGAGTTCAAGGCCAGCCTGGTCTACAGAGAAACCCTGTCTTGAAATAAAATAAAATAAAATAAAATAAAACCCAAACCAGCACGAGGCCAAGGTGTTTGTAGCTGTGTTTGCCCTTGGTTCATTACGGGTCGTCACGACAACCTTGGTTCTGAGCACAGAACATGTGCTCCATACTGTGCATGCCATGACACAGGAAATGCAGTGAACGAAGTGCAATGAACGAGCCCTGTCTGAAGCACTCACATTGAAGACCACTGCATATGTAACAAACTGAAGTGTTTTTTTACTGGGCATACAAAGGTACTTGCTTTTACAGAAATATAATTAACTAGGAACAAAAAGGCTTTTCATATATATATATATATATATATATATATATATATATTTTACTGTCAGCTCTTAAGATGTGAAAGTATCAAATTAGTGTATCTTTGAGTTGGATTGTATTAGGATCTTTGACTTTTTTTTTTTTTTTCCGAGACAGGGTTTCTCTGTATAGCCTTAGCTGTCCGAGAACTCACTCTGTAGACCAGGCTGGCCTCGAACTCAGAAATCTGCCTGCCACTGACTCCCAAGTGCTGGGATTAAAGGCGTGCGCCACCGCTGCCCGGTGACTTTTTTTTTTTTTAATTGCTCTTAAAGGACTGAGAATATAGCTAATAAACAAAAATACTTATGATGTGGTCAGCACATTCTTTGGATTCTAAATAATCCCCTTTTACAAAACTGGTATCTTTTTGGAAGGGGGACAGTAGGCTCTTGTCTTATTAATTCTACTCACTAATTCTACTTTCAAGGCAGTCGTAATTAACTGGGCTGGGCAAGTCTGAAATCATGATGTGATTTTCAACATTTTTGTAAGTACCAAAAAGAGAGTTTTGTGTAAGTACCAAAAAGAGTTTCTCCTGGAAGATGCATGACACCTGGCCAGTCCAAACTCAGCGGCTGCCGCCCAGATGGCACAGTAGACAGACTAGCTTCAGCTGACAGCTCCCGCCCCATCCGGTAGACTCCAATCTTAGAAGACCCTCAAAAGCAGCTCCAATGCTTTTGGGGTGGGGGACTATTTGCCTAGCAGTATTCCGTTTTCTATCATTTTTAAAGATTTTTAGTTTCTCTCCCTCTTGCTATGCTCACCTGATTTTGCTACTGAGGTTTTTCTTTCTTGCCAGTCAGATGTTTCCTTGTCTCTTGCTCTCTTCTCATCTCTGGGACAGATGACCCGTGCCTTCCCTTCCTCTCTTTGATATATCTTTCACCCTCTCCCTTCCACCATCTCTTTATTCCATTCACTATTTTCCCCCTCAAACAGCAATTTAACTTCATAGTACACACTGTCTTCACCGTTTTATTCCCGTGGTCACTGGTGATGTATTAGCTGGCTTTAGTCATTGTCAGTATGTTTCTTAGCTTGCTCAGTTTGGTGGTGTCACTGTTAAAGTAGCTTGTTTTCCTCTGAGCCTCACAAGTAGGATGCTGCTAAGATCCACAAATAAATCCCAAGACCTCTGTGAACCAACAGATGCAAGAACCAAGAAACTAAATAGCAACAAACAAACAAACAAAAACCAATCTAAAAATTAGGATACCGATCTAAATAGAGAATTCTCAGTAGAGGAAACTCAAATGGCTGAGAAGCACTTAAAGAAATGGTCAACACCCTTAGCCATCAAGGAAATGCAAATCAAAATGGCTCTGTGACTTCATGTTACTCCTGTCAGAAGGGTGAAGATCAGTAACACAAGTGATAGCTTATGCTGGCCAGGATGTGGATGAAGGAGAGTGCTCCTCCATTCCTGGTGGGAGTGTAAACTCATACAGCCAATATGGAAAATTTCCTCAGGAAGACAGGAATTGGTCTACTAGAAGGACACTTGCTTAATCATGTCCACTGCTGTCTGTTCATAATAGCCTAAGACTGGAAAACACCTCCATGACTGTCAACAACAACAAAAATGGATAAAGAAAATGTGGTACATTTACACTATAGAGTATCACTCCGCTGTTAAAAATGTGATGTCATGATGCTCATTTAAAGACCCTGACTGCACTGCTGGTCCTTCAAGATTGCTGCATACACAGGGCCTGGTGGATGGGTTTATGGGTAAAAAAGAGCTCCCCACCAAGCCTGACAACCTGAGTTGGATCCCCAGAACCTACATGGTGGAAGAAGAGAACTGACTCCCATTGCCATCCTCCACAGGTGCACCATGGGATGGATGTCCTCACCTTCCATACATGTACAAAATAAATAAATGTTTTAAAAATCAAATCAAAACAAAAACATGACATCATGAAATTTGGAGGCAAATGGGTGGACATTGGGGAAAAAAAATCATCCTGAGTAAGCTAACCCAGACCCAGAAAGATAAAATGCCCCACAGGAGCTGTGCAAAATTGTAGCTCCTGTCAAAAATTACTGTACCACACCTCCTCAGCCTGCAGCTGTCATAGGAGCTGTCCACGGTGGTGCACTCCCTTTTCTGTCTCACTGGGAGTTGCCCCTCAGGAGCTGTCCACTATGGCGACACCTTTCCTGCCTCACCCTAGAGCTTTCGTGAAACACCACTGCAGGAGCTGTCCCCTGGACCCTCCAATAAATCTCTTTCATGACATTTCCTGCCTGGTGTGACTCACTCATCTGAAGAAGTTGAGAAGAAAAGAAGCAAAAGAGAGGAAGTGGATTGCGGCTGAGGCTCCTGAGCTCCTCAGCGCAGCTGAGGATGCCCTCCCCTGGGAGCTTCAACGCCTCTGCTGACGAGGCATCCTCTAGGAGCTCTCGTGTCTCAGGGTGCCCTTCCACTGGGACACTGCCCCACCCCAGAGCTGTGTGGTTCCCGACCTCCCGTGTCTCAGGATGCCCTTCCACTGGGATATCTTCTGCCCTCTGAGATGATTCCTGAGCTTCCAAGTCCCAGGATACCCTGCTCATGTACCTGAGCAGAAACACTGACAGCCACTCTCTACAAACTGACAGCAAGGCCCCATTCCTGAAGACAACAGCCACACAACCCACTGAACAAGGAGAAGGCAAACTGGTGCCTACATAGACCCTTCCCTGGTGTCCTAGTGTCTTTCGTATGGGAAGGTACTCTGCAGGCTATGATAAGAGAAAAAAACATAAACGCCAACTCATCCAGAATACCTTTGATCTACAATGATGTCCTGCCTGCAAAATGTGCTAGGGCAATGGGGAGGAGAGGGGAGGAGGAGAGGGAGGGTTTGGAAACTGTAATCAGGATTTATGATAAAAGAGTATTTTTAATAAAAGGGGGGAAACAGAGGGCTTGAGCTAAGTTAATAAGAGGATGAGAAAATCCACACAGTAGACACAGAGCACAAAGCCCCGCAGAGCAGCGGCGAGGAAACCAGGAGGCTCCGTTTCTATTTTAGTAAGGATTTATACCAACTAATTTTTAAAACACACAACCATCAATTCCCACAAAGTATTTCTTTTCGCTGACTGCTACCTGCTTATGAGCTCTTTTCATCTATAATATAATTAGTGTATGCGTTATCAACTTGATTTCTACAACAATGCTCAGAAATGTGTTACTTTAACATTACAGTAAAAGATTTCCTGTTGAAAAAAAATGTATCTTCTCAAATCTTCTGTTTTCCTGAAGTCCCTGTGGGACATGTACTCCCTCTGACTCAAGTAAGAGGACTGCTTCTTCAGTCCTCAGTTTAAGCTTCTCAAATTGAGAAAACTATAATGTCCTGATTTATTGATGCATGTCATTGATTTTCCTCGACAACAGAGGGGGACAGCAAAGCTAACACCGACAGGCAGCACAGCAGTGCGCCCGAGCAGCTCTGGGATTAGACTGCCTGCTGCCTGGGTTTAGGCTGGAATCTTGATATGGAACATCACTGAGCTGTTCAAAACAGACTTAAGTCTTTAGTAAATTGAATAAATAAGACAGTACTGCCTCACATAGGTGAAAACATGCAGTGAATGTTGATTTTAATATATGATTTTTAATAAACTCTAATGCTAGAGAGTTTTCATGGATAACCGATATGGAAGCCAGCCACCTTTCATACTCTGTGTTAAGGACTATCCATGTATTGAGGTTACCTGTGCTTGGATTTTTCAAAACATCTTAATCCACAACCTTCCTGCTCTGGTCAAAGTGGAAAAGGGGAGACAGAGAAATAAAGCCAGAAGAGGGAGGAAGGCAGCTCACCCGTTGCCTACTCGCCTACTCTCTGCCTATCCTTCGTTTTATTGCCTACCATTTCTGCCATTCCATTTACTTTGTCAATCGTGATCTTCCTGGATCTCCCTGTGAGTTCATCAATTCCCTCGGAATACCATGGTGATGGGAGCCCTTCAGTCGCTTTGAGTCGCTGACTCAAAAGATCACCAGCACCTAATATCCAAGGTAGTGCTAGGAGCTTCCTCGTGTCTAAGACGGACGGCTCAGGGAAATCCTGGCACAGTTCCATCATCACACATTTCTTGTTTTGTGTTGTAGAGATAGGGTGTCTCACTTGGTAGCCTGGAACTCATGGTCTATGGCAGACTGGCCTCAAACTTGTAGCAATTCCCCTGCCTTAGCATTCTGAAGTCTGGGATTAAATGCATGAATGACTACCACATGACTAGGATACATTTTCCTTGGCCCTCTCTTTGAAGAAAGAACTAGCAATCTAAATAAAACATTGGTCTTGCTGTTTCCCTAACAGCTTTGTGGCAAATTATCATTATCATCATCACCACCACCACCACCACCACCACCACCACCACCACCACCACCACCACCACCACCACCATCATCATCTCTTGATTTTTGAGACAAGGTATCTTTCTGAAACCCAGGCTGACCTAGAACTCAGTATATGCCTTGGCTGGTTTCAAGCTCACAGTGGTCCACCTTTGCCTGCCTCCCCAGTGCTGCAGTTACAGACATGTGCCACCCCATTCAGCATTATTTTTTACTGTACCTCTGGTATACAGGCTGGATTGCCATTTTACTTATGACCCGTAAACTTCTATCCCTAAGCCATGCATTTGCGTGTGTTTATGACGTGGAGACTTGGGCACTCGCTGCCCAAATCAAGATCACTAAAGAGCATCTATGTCTTTGCTATCCTGTCTTCCAGATTCAACCCTGTCCTGAGCCGGGGTTCTAAATGTGTGGAAGACCGAATTAATGAAGTGGAAACTTAACTAAGCTCTTCTGTTTGGTTTGGTTTGGTTTGGTTTGGTTTGGTTTGGTTTCTCCAAGACAGGGTTTCTCTGTATAATAACCCTGGCTAGCCTGGAACTCTCTTTTGTAGACCAGGCTAGCCACAAACTCACAGAGATCCTCTGACCTCTGCCTCCGGAGTGCTGGGATCAAAGGTGTGTGCCACCACACCTGACTTAAAACTAAGTTCTTTAACTCTTATTTTCTTCCAAAGTGAGCCCTGAACAGCAAATACTAACAAAGTAAATGCAACAAACGCCTTGAGAATTTTTGAAAGAAAATAGTACATTCTTAAGTTATCATTTTCCTTCATTTTTCCCATTCAAACACCCCATGCAGGGTTGACAGGGACTGGAACATCAGCATTAAACTTGCCATCCACCCAGGTCCACGAAGCACATACACAATGCTGTGCCTACAGCCTCTCGCACAATATACATGCCCAGACAAGACGCTATTTGGCTGGCTTTTGGCTTGCTGAACTTTGTCACGGGAGCAATCGTGAGCTAGTTAACATGGTACAGTTTTAGTTGATAGAATCTTAGATTCATCCACACTTGGTGCAGACCAGTTTTGCTTGCTGCTTGTTGACTTTATTATAAGCATCAATGCTACTATAAATTATTTTTATATAACATCTTAAACTTATTTGCCTCTCATGTAGATGCCCCCCCCCCCCCCAAGGACACTAGCTGCTAGTAATACCTGACTAGACTGGCTTTAAATGTGTTACTTTAGAGTTTTCTTTGCAATCTTATCATCTGTAAGAATTTGTCTTCCTGTCCCCTTTGCTGAACCTTCAGGACCGTAGACTGAAAGGGCCCTTGCTTGTAAATCCACTCTGCACTATTATTTATCCATTGGGTAAACTGACTTACCAGCACACGCCCTTTCTTAGAGGTGTTCAGTTCTAGTGCTGACTTACCTACAGCCTGTGAACTCTGTAGAAAAGCAAACAGATATCAACTGTGGTAACTGTATCATCCAAAGAATGCAAAACAAAACAAAACAAAACAAAAAAACCAAACAA
Source organism: Montemys delectorum (assembly GCA_019843815.1). NCBI lineage: Eukaryota > Metazoa > Chordata > Mammalia > Rodentia > Muridae > Montemys > Montemys delectorum. The sequence continues at coordinate 20,541 of JADRCD010193097.1, read as the reverse complement.
CCAAAAGCCAAAAAAACAAAAGCTGGGGCTACGGCATAGCTCAGTGGTAGAGCATCTCCCAAGCATATCTAAGGTTTCGGTTTGGATCCCCAGCACCAAAATAAAAACTAGTCGCTGCACGGTCTAAAACAGTGGCTCTCTGTGAGTTCAAGGCCAACCTGGTCTACAGAATGAGGTCCAGGACAGCCAGGGCAGCACAGAGAAACCCTGTCTGGAAGAAAAACAAAAGAGCTTACAACGTTCCTAATGTTGTGGCCCTTTAATACAGTTCCTCGTGTTGTGTTGGTCATCAACCATTAAGCTATTTTTATTGTTCCTTCATCACTGTAATTTTGCTATTGTTATCCATTTTAATGTAACTAGCTGATGTGGGTGGGGGTCGCGACCCACGGGTTGAGAACCACTGGAATGAGCTCCGCACCTGGCGTTCTCAGCCTTCCTAAACAGGACTGTGTCTGCCAGGGCCTCCTTTGCTCTGGGCTCAGGCTGCCAGTGAGGGAAGAGATATGTGTGTCATCGGGAAGCAGTATGCCCAGCCAGTGCCAAGTCGGAGCTGCAAAGGGGAAGTTGGTGACATTGGACGTTGGACAGAGCGGCGCCCTGCAGCAAAAGGGGAATCCCGTCTACAGGCTTCTGCAGCTGGGGTTGCTGAGCTTCTTCTAAGTGCTTTCCTTTCTCAGAAAGCCTGCCTTCGCCTTCCAGGGGGTCTGTGCTCACAAGCATTTAAGAACACGTTGTTTTTATTGGGTTTTTATTTCTCTGATCTGGGGCCGAAATCACAGGCCAAATCTATGAAGTGGAAAGTGAAACTAAGTTCTTTAACTTCTCCCCACCCCCTCTCTTTCATAGTGATCCCTGAACTGTGAGTAAATACTATCGAAGTAAATGTGCCAAAACAAAAACAAAAACTTGAGAAGTGCTGAAAGAAAAACTATAATTTTAAAAGTGATCACTTTTCTTTTCTTTTCCACTCAACTACTGCAAGTAGGTTAGTAGCAACTGCAACATTAACAGCTAGTTTGCTATAATCCACCTGTTCTGGAATGTTTTCCCATGTTTGTGACATCCATGAGGTTGACGCCCTGAGCAGGCTCCCATGCAAAACAAGAGAAGGAGTCTTTGTCTTGCTTCTGTTCTCAGCAGGCAGAACACAGATTGCTACTTCACATCCCAGGCAATGGGGATGCGCGTGGCCTGGACAACTACCCCAGTCATCCTGATTGTGGGAAGGCCCACACCAACAAGGAACAAGCCTTTTAGTTTGCATCTTAGGGTGGGCATGGTGGCACAGGCCTTTAATCATAAGCATTGGGAAGCAGAGGCAGGTGGAAGGATATCTTTGAGTTCAAGGCCAGCCTGATCTACATAGTGAATTCCAGGTCAGCCAGGGCTACATAGGAAGACCCTGTCTTGAAAATCCAAAATAGTAGTAATAATGATGAAAATAGTGTCTTAATCAGATTGGCTTAGCATTGTCAGCTCTCCAAAATCATGCTTACTGCGGGTAACTGGGGACAATGGGTGTTCTGAACCTGCAAAACTCAACTCCAGTCCTACCCAGGAATCACCACCTCATGCCACTTCTCCAAGCTTCTAGACTGGCTGGTTGGCTTCCTCTGTATTTGTGTGTGTGTGTGT
>JADRCD010193097.1:0-18503 GCA_019843815.1 Montemys delectorum | reverse complement strand
TCTGTGTGTGTGTGTCTGTGTGTGTGTGTGTCTGTCTGTGTGTGTGTGTCTGTGTCTGTGTATGTGTCTGTGTGTATGTATGTCTGTGTGTGTGTCTGTGTGTGTATGTCTGTGTGTGTGTGTCTGTGTGTGTGTCTGTGTGTGTGTGTCTGTGTGTGTGTCTGTGTGTGTGTCTGTGTATGTGTGTGTGTGTGTGTGTGTGTGTGTGTGTGTCTGTGTGTGTGTATGTCCGTGTGTGTGTCTGTGTGTGTGTCTGTATATCTCTGTGTGTGTCTGTGTGTGTGTCTGTGTCTGTGTATGTGTCTGTGTGTATGTATGTCTGTGTGTGTGTCTGTGTGTGTGTCTGTGTGTGTGTGTCTGTGTATCTCTCTGTGTGTGTGTGTATGCGTGTGCATGTGCTTCTCTATGTAGCCCTACCTATCTTAGAACTCACTACATAGAGCAGGCTGGCCTGGCACTCAGATCTACATGCCTCTGCCTCCCTCCCTCCTGTGCACGTGCTGCGATTACTCTTAAGGCTCGCTTGATGCCGACTTTTCTTCAAGTGTCTTCAAAGCACTTCTATCTAACCTTATGGAGCTGACTCTTAGGAACTTCCACATTAGATACCTTTATTTCAGTTATTTGACATTAATCTTATAGTTGGTTGGTTTTGGTTTTGATTTTTTTTTTTTACAGATTTGAATATGTAGGAAGAAATGCTCATTTTTCTCCTAGCCACAACAATTCCATGATATGTATGCCATACTTGCTATAATCTGCTATAATTCAGTGCAAAATGGCCTGTTCTAGTCAATAGGGCTGCTTGCAAGTACAAGTGACTATTTATTGGGTAACACATGTGTACAATGCATGCATACTACAGTAGCTTTCATTTTAGCATGAAATTCGGTGTAAAACAAGTCCAATTTAAACGTCTCCTAGGTGTTGAGTTCCAGAAACACCAAAGAAACATCAAAGATGACGTCAACCAAATGGACAGACAGGGAAGTCAGGAGCCTGAACCAAGGATCTGCTCTGTGGAGAGACTGCATAAGCAAGTGTTTGAGCGCTTGGGCTACAGAGATGGAGGTTTAGACTCCTAAAGGGTTGAGTGAGGGAAAACTCGTGACTAGCAGACTTAACACTGTGTAATATTTTCTCCTTAGTAAGGGACTATATATCCATTTGCTAATTGTTTCTCCTTAACATCCTCAAATCTGTTTTCCCTTCACATCTTGACTGAGAACTTGTACAATAAAAAATAAAATAAAACTGTCACCATGTATCTTTCTTTATTGTTTAATGTAAAACTGCTCAGCACCTCCTCCTACTCTAAAATTCTGAGGTCCCTACAGCACAGCATCTATTCTGCAGAAGCAGGTTGGGAGAAACTGCTCATGGCGTCCTCTCACAGTAGTAGCCTTCCCTCAGGAGAAGTTCACAAAATCAAAGTCTCTTGGCTTCTGTCTCTGCCCCATCCCCTTCTGCCTGTCCTTCCAGATTCCACAGCTGTCCCGTGATTTGCTCCCTTGAAAGCTTAGCTCTGTTCTAGTCCTTGGACTACATCAATGTGGATTTAGCTCTCTAGAAGTTTCCATCTTTCCCAAGCAGCAACTCCCTGCCTGTTCTAGTGGCAGAGCTCCTGTTTCACTCTTCGCCTCTGTTGCCAAGTTTTGAAGCAGTACACTCTGGGCTCCTATCCCCATCCCAGGACGAATCGCCTCCATCACCGTGACCTCTAGGCGAGATCTCTGTAACCTCATGTACTCTCCTGGGTTCCAGGTATCTCCTGCATTGGTTGCTCTGCAGAGCGATGCCCACATTCACTTTCATCCTTGACCCTGTTACCACACACTCACAGTGAAAACAATCAAAGCATCCATGACAAAATCAGAACTGGAGTAATCATTAACTTTGCAGTCTCTTCTGTGTCTCATGATCATTACCTGCACTTGGTGTAAAATCTAAAGTGACGCCTCACAGCTTCTGTTCTGAATGCCTGTTCTAACTGTATATAAGTTCATTAAGTTGTATAGACTTTGGATCTGGCTAAATTTGGTGTGTGCTTTTTAAAATTTATTCCAAGTATTTTATAATAAAGTGTGTAAAGTAGATCAACAAATTTTACAAAGATGTAAAGCAAAAATAAACAATGAAAATGCAACAAATGTAAAAACCATGTTTAGGACCTGACTTGAATATCAGCTCTGTTTTATTTATGAGAGAAGGAAGATGGGAATTAAAGCCATTTTCAGACATATTCTACAAGGCATTGTATCTGTTTTCTCAAACAGCTCATGCTTTGGAAAGTGAAACCTAACTCACTAGTTAAAAATTAAAAGGAGCACAGGAGGGAGGAGGGAAATTCCAAGCTCATGGGTCACACACAACAAACACAAGCGATATGGGGACTTCCCTCAGGTTGTGGAGTCTTGCTGAGTCATCTCCAAAGTGAGCCAATCAGGACTTAGGGAGGGAAACTCTTTGCAGATAAATACTCCACATCAGCCAGCACTTCATGAAGCCTTCATCCGAGGCTGACAGACATCCCGAGCCAACCTTCTAGAAGCCTCCCCTTTCAGCACCATGAACCCAAGTGCTGCTGTCATCTTCTGCCTCATCCTGCTGAGTCTGAGTGGGACTCAAGGTAAGAGACACCAAGGCTATTAAATTAACGAAGTCAGAAGCCAGACGACTGAGCTCAGTTTTATACGGTGTGTACTTAAGCTTCACTGTATACCTACAAAGAAGAGGGAAGCAGGAAGAAATCGCCTCAGCGCGCAGAATTTATCATCTACTGGCTGAAGTCAGAGAAAAATAGAATAAGAGAAAAGGAACAAAAAAAGGGAAGAACGAAAGGAAAGGAAGAGGAAGGAGGCAGAAGGGGGGAGGAGGGGGCGGGATGAAGGGGGAAAGGGAGGGACGGGGTAAGGCATAGATGCTTCCTTGCCTGAGCCTAACCAGTACTATGAGCAATACATGAGAGCAGGATTTCATAATTGACAAGTTACAGATCTCTCTTTACCATAGCCAGATATTCAACATTCAGCCCTAAGACAGGATGGGATGCATCTCTCCGCAGATTACATGACAATATGAGACAGGTTCTGCTGAACACTACCCCATCTGTTTTAAGTGTCTAAAACATCTGATACAGTGTGCTGACCTTCCCGGCTCTACCGCTCTCTTCCTGCAGGGATCCCTCTCGCAAGAACGGTCCGCTGCACCTGCATCAATATCGATGACCGACCAGTGAAACCAAGGGCCTTAGGAAAGCTTGAAATTATTCCTGCAAGTCTATCCTGCCCACATGTTGAGATCATGTGAGTACAATCCCACCTGCCAACAACGTCCCTTATGTAACCACACAGTAAATAAGTGAGGGGGAATCAGGAAAGATTGGGACCAGGTCTGTGACTCTAACTAAGGCACCACGGTGCCTGAATTCTGACATGGACCTGCAGGGCCATCAGTTCTGCAGGCCTCTGACGTTAATCTGAGTATCTTTCATTACTATAGTGCCACGATGAAAAAGAATGATGAGAAAAGATGTCTGAATCCGGAATCTGAGGCCATCAAAAGTTTATTGAAAGCCGTTAGCCAAAAAAGGTAGGTTTGGTGTTGCTTTTTCAGGAAATGCTGGTCTGGGAAGCAGCAACTGCCCCGGGCTTTGCTGTGTGTGTGTGTGTGTGTGGAGGTGGGGGTTGCCCTAACCTCATGGGGCCAGCATGTGCCTTTCTCCCTCCATTTACACAGACACTGAAGTGCCATCTTAGGTCAGACCTTCCTAGAAGTGGAGCAGTTATAACTGTCCCCGTAAAGCAGCTAAATGGTCCCCATTTCCTCACTTAAAAAACAAAAACAAACAAACAAATCGACCCCTGACTCCCCACCCACCTGTGACCCATAGAGATTGTGTAGCAGAGGAATATGCACCAGGCCTTTTGCCCAAACTGAGTCTAGTCCACTCAATACAGTTTCCTCTTCCTACAGGTCTAAAAGAGCTCCTTAACTGGAGAGAAGCCACTCACCCCAGTGCTGTGACCGATGGACAGCAGAGAGCCTGTCTCTCCATCACTCCCCTTTACCCAGTGTATGACTAGTCCTAATTGTCCCTGTTTTTTCTGAAAGGTGACCAACTGTGGTCACATCAGCTGCTACTCCTCCTGCAGGATGATGGTCAAGCCATGGTCCTGAGAAAAAAGTTAACTCCAGAAGCAAGAATTCCCAATTCTTTAAGAGCTGGTCCGATTCCTTGCTCAAGGAGCTGGGATGGCTCTCCTAGCTCTGCACTATAAGCTCTGTGGAGGTACTACGCTCGCTCTTCATCGTGTGCCACGCCACAACTGCTCCCCACACCCTTCTTGTCATCCCTAGCTTTAGGCTCATCAGTTCTGAGTTAACCTGAGCTCTTTTATTTCAAATGTAATCCACGTAAGACTACAAATTAAGTTCGTAAGAACAAATTTACTACCATCTCTCCAAGGGAATTTCATAACTCAGAATACTTACAGGAACCTGGAAATGTATGTGTAAATACTGTTTAACAAATGACTGTACAAAGTAGAATTTCTAGATGTATTTTTGTATGCTTTTCATTGTATATGGAAGAACTTGTGTCATTAAGTACATATCAATGAGTAGTTAAAGTTTACATAGACAAATGTTTTGAATGTTACATAATACAAAAGGTGTTGGATGGTTTTCAAAATAAAGTGTACTGTATTGAAAGGAGTAAGAGACCAAAACAGTAATAAAGTAATAATAACTGACATGAAATGCCATGAGAGTCATGTGACTGAGAATTATTTCGGAGATTTAGATACTCAGTGGCTTGTACAAGAGTTGGGGTGGGTAGGAGAAAAACAAGTCAGGAGAATTACCACACTGCTCCTTGGCTTAGCGTCCTTCAAGGCCCATCATGTGGGCTTCCTGTGACTGGTGAGGCAGAAAAGAAAAAGGCCTGAGTGTGAGTCCTGTCCTGGTTAGTTTTCACTGTCAACTCCACACAATTGAGCGAAGGGGGCTTGGGCAGATCAGACTGGCCTGTGGCCACGAGTGGGTGACCGCCTTGACTGATGTTCAGTCCACTCAGAGCAGTGCCATCCTGAGCGGGTGGTCCTGGGTTACATAGGAAAACTAGCTAAGCACGAGCCAGGGGAAGCAAGCCAGAGTGCCAGTAAGTCAGCAGCCTTCCTCCATGTTTCTGCTGCAGCCACCTGCCCAGGCCTCCTTCCCTTGATGATAAACTGCTCAGGAAACATGAGGTTACATACGCCCTTCAGTTGCTTTGGGTCAGAGCATTGGTCACAGCAACAGAGAAGAAACCAGAACAGACTCCCAGATCCAAGTTTCTCTAAGACATTTCTGCCACGAGGCTGCACAGAGGCTCCACAGGAGGTTATCAGTTCATTTCCCTCCTAGCCCTGTGTCTTCGCCTCTACTTTATAGACTCGACTGTACCATCACGTATCCAGTACCCCAAACAAGAAACCCCCATCACCACTTCTTCCTCACCTCCTCTGTCCAATGAGTGAGCGAGGAGATGCCTGCAACACAACTAGCTGTTGTGTACATTCTTAGCTTCTGGAATGTATGAAGAGTTTTCATGGGGATCTGCAAGATGGCTCAGCAGGTGCAGGCACGTGACACACGGCCTGAAGACCCTAACCCTGAGTCCAGTCCCCAAGATCCCTGAGGACAGAAATGTCCTCATGCCTACAAGCTGTCCTCTGACTTCCACACCCATCCCAGACAATGTGTTCACACTCCCTACCTCTACTCACCACACACACAGAGTAAAAAAAAAGTTTAAGGAATTCTCAGACCAACAGTTGAAAAAATAGTAAGAATTTCACAGAAGAAAAAAAAAAAAAAGCCCAAGCCCGTGATGGGAGAAGATGCTTGACCTTGTTTCTAATGAGGCAAATGTGCATTCAGATCCCTAAAGACTTCATTTTATTAAGTTGATAACCCTGACAGCAAGAAAACAGAGCCACCAGGAAAGTCCCTCCGCAGCCAGTGAAAACGGGTAGTCACGACTCGACTCGGGCGGGAAACAGTCTGATACCAACTTATGAAGCTGAACACCTGCTCATGTTAGAGCGATTCTGTTACCACAGAGTAACTCGTCTCTTCCACAGAACCCATACAAGGATACTACAGCAGCGCTGGCTGTCATCTGAGCCAGTGGGAAGAGTCTACCACTGAAGACCCCAGACACAGGAACCAGGGCTGGAAGCCTCCTCCTGCAGGCTAGTCCTCACAACGCTGGAGCACGCTGAGACTGCTGGGGAAGAGCCGTCAGCAAAAGCCCTGCCTAAGCAACACTACCGAGAACAGGCAAGGTGTGTCCATTCATGCAATAGCTGCAGGTCTACCTGGGGATAACCAGACGCTCTCTGGTGGGATCTGAGGTCCACTCTGCAGGAGCAAGTCACTGTCTGCTCCTGGGAACCCACTGCGAGGCTCATGGCTGGGGATACTGGAGGGCCTCAGGGGCCCATCTATGTCCATGATATGTCCATCAAATTGTTTCTTGGTAACTCTGTTTATACCTGTGGATTGCCGCTGCTGTCAGGTTTAGTGAGAAAAGCTGCTCTCTGCAGTTGGAAGCAGAAACTACAAAGGCTCATCTCTGATCAGATGAGTGATAGTCAAGTACTCAGCCAGAGTCGGGGCAGCAGGCGATCACACGTGTACACCAGCGCTCAGGAAACACTGTAGAAGAAAGGGCTGGAAGTGTCAGAGCCGGAAGGAGGGGTGTGGAGCACAGCCTTCTGAGAGGGACGGCTCCATTGCACACTTAAATGCACAGCAGCTACAACCTGCTCGAAACCTGCACAAGTTCAGAGACTGCACTCCCCACCTGGGGGGTTTGTACTATTATTGGTGAGGGAGGATTTCTCCAGTGGAATAGTGTGCAAAGTGGATGGAGCCTTGAATCTATGTGTACCATAAACATGGGCACAACCACGCCTCAGAACCACAGGGACTTGCAAAGCCTTCCTATGGTCCAGTTCAAGTTGTTTATAACTGTTTGACCAGTGTATTCAAGAACTAGGAAGCTCAGCTCCCTGATCCTGGATGACTGCTACCTGAGAATGTCCTCATACATACATAATAACATATGCTGAGTTTCCAGGACCACAACCCACCTGATCCCAGCTTTTCTGTATGTATGTCTGTCATGTCTTCATTCCCTTATCACTCTAGTCAGGTTTCCAGAATCAAGCCACGCAAGACATAGTGGTACAGTCACTGGTTGGGTGCCTAGTTCCTCTAAACAGCTCTAATGCAACACACTGGGTCATTAAAACACACACACACACACACACACACACACACACACACAGAGGCATTAGTTGGGAAGGAAAAGGGTCGGCAAGAACAGGAAAAGCAGGGATTGAAGAGATGACTCAGTGGATAAGAGCACTGACTGCTCTTCCAGAGGTCCTGAGTTCAATTCCCAGCAACCACATGGTGGCTCACAACCATGTGTAATGGGATCTGACGCCCTCTTCTGGTGTGTCTGAAGACAGCGACAGTGTACTCACATACATAAAATAAATAAACCTTTTCAAAAAGTAAATCTATCAATAAAGGACATTTTAATTTTAAGTTTAAAAGTTAGGAAGAGTAAGAAAGGGTAGTGGTGACTATGAATATGGTTAAAGCACGTTATGTAATATATGAGAACTTGGCAATGAAACCCATTATGGACAATCACACACACTAAGGAAGTTTTTAAAAGACTATTTAAACCAGCATTGTTAGCAATAGGAAAAACCTGAAAACAATCCAGTGTCCATGAGGTGATAGGTGCGGTATGTTTACTCAGAGAAATATATCGAGTGACTCTCAGAAACAGTCCTGTGCCAATCCTAGTGGGCATAGTGGTTGCACACGCCTGTGATCACAGCTACCTGGGAGGCTGGGATGAGAGGACTGAAAGTTGGAGACCAGCCTGACCAACTCAGTGAGATGCTGTCTCCAGATATACATAGGTGGATGGACGGGTGGGTGGGCAGGCGGACAGACGGACAGACAGGGGTGAGGGCTTTCCTCAGTGACAGGACATTAGCCCGCCATTCACAATGCTCTGTTCTGCCTTCAGCACCAGAAGAGACATAGAAGGAACACATGACAGAAGAGCACATGCAGGTGACTCCGTTTCCTGAAGTTTCTGTGTTGCTTTTGTGGTTAACACTAGGGATCAAACACTGACCTTTGTGTGTGTCGGGCAAGTGCTCTCCCACTAAGCTACATCTTGGCCTGTTGTATTTTATTTGGGAATGAAAGTTCCTTAGCCTGACCTCAAACTCACTATGTAGCTCTGGAGGTCCTTAAACTTGACAATCCTCCTGCCTCAGCTTCTCAAGCGGCTAGAGATTACATGCCCATACCACCACATCCAGATTCTTAGAAAGTCTTAAGCACAGCAAATGTAACATTTAATTTGAGTAATAAAACAAAAAATTTTTAAAGAGTATGACTTACTTTAAAACACAGAATTCTGAAGAGGGAAGAGAATGAATGCGAGCCACTGGGACCATGCCCAGGGCTTCTGGACCTGTAAGGTTTAGTCTGCCTTGTGGTAGGGACACAGTAAGCAACTGTGCTCTAATCTGTATCTCCAATCTCTTGTTCTCTACTCTTCCCCCTACCCCCTCTCGTTTTGAAAGCATATTCTATACTAAAAAAGGAAAACAGGGTCTAGAGAGATGTTTAAGGGCCATCTGCCCTTCCAGATGACAGGTCTGGTTCACCACCTACAATCGTCAGTAACTCCACTTCTCAGGGATCCAGGGCCCTCTTCTAACCTCCACAGAAACTGCACACAGTGGTACACAGATACACAGACAGGTTAAGACACATACACAAAAGTAAAAACATCTTTTTTGAAAGTTAAAAAGCAAAACAAGTAAGCTCTGGAATACTGCTAATTTTGAGATGCCTTCACGAACAGCAGGCAAAAATTATCCCGTTCTGGTATATAATAAAAGACTGGCTTATGCCCTTCACCACAAGCCCTAATATAGTACCACAAATGGCAGAAGGACACGAGAGATAAGCCCTGTGCCAAACTCTCTACAGCTACCTAGCACGAGCAAAGCCCACTACAAAAGCCAAACCTTCACAAAGGGCACCTTTCCATCCAGCTGGAGGAACCCTCTTACCTTCGTTCCTTCTTTTAAAGGCCCTTCACTCCTTTTCGTTTTCTGGGAAGGGTGTTTTACTTGACTTCCTTAGGATGCTTGTCAAGGCCTCCGGCAAGCTTCGACCTTCCTTCCTCTCAATGCATTTCCACACACAAGGCCTTGGCTTTGAAGACTGCCGCAGTGCTAACAGCTGAATTTTAGGAGAGACACTTCCAGACCACAGCACCTACCTTGTTGTTTGCTAGTAAACATGCTTCAGAGAGGTGTGGAGAGAGCTTTAAACTTCTCTCTGTTCAAGAGGAAGATGTGCATTCAACGAACAGGTATGCTCGTTATATACTAGGTCACAAGAAACGACTGTGGCTTACAGTTTAACTGCTAAACAGGGACAACTGTTGATCGGTTATTCTGTGGACCTAAAGTATGCAAAGAAAATAGCGAAAACTGGGAACGTGATGGCAGACCTGGACTCTGAAAGACACAATTGTGTCTGACAGACAGAAAGGGAAAAGTGAATTTTAGTAAGGAAAAGCATACCCAATCTCTCTCTCTCTCTTTCTCTCTCTCTCTCTCTCTCTCTCTCTCACACACACACACACACACACACACACACACACACACATATCTGTTTAGTTTGGAAGAGAGTAAATGTAGACTTGTAAGTGCAGATATTGTCAGAGCTCATGTTGGACAGGCAGATATAAAATAAGCCATGAGAGTCTTTCTGTGTTGGGTAGGCCTGCCATCAATGCCATAGTTTATAATTTATGCTGTGCATATATTATAAAACACACAAAAAGTGACATGCAGTTAGTATCCGTATCCAAGGCTTCCATGTCTTAGGAGTCAACCAATGTAGATTGAAAATGCAATTCAACACTACATAGTGTTTTGATAGCTGCTGGCTTGGTAATACTAGATTAGAGACGAAAAACTGCTATTTCCTGGTGGCACAGTGGTCACTCTAAGGCTACACTACAGACACTAAGTATGCATCTATGTATGTATGTAGCAATGGACTGAGATCCTGCCGAACTTCCGTATTCCAATGACTGTCATCCGTATAAATAAATAAAATGCATGTGACCCATGTTGTCTCATCTATACTAACACTAAACTAAACAATGCTTGGAAGCAAAGCTAGAGGGAGCAAGGTTGAAAGGGTGGGCGCTGGTCAGGAAAGGGGCCGACAGCCTGGAACTGTATGTAGCATGTCTATCGGTTCACGACGACACACCTCAGAGGTTAGGGAAAAATCTTAGGCAAGACAAGAGGTCGGTTTGTCCAGGGAGCAAGCATTACATGTTCATTCTTACTGTTAAATCCACAGGCTTCCATGAGTAACTACATACCTCTGGGACTACGAAAAACAACGTTGGTTAAGGTAGAGAGAGAAAGAACTGAGAGAGAAATACCAGAAACAGAAAAGATCCCAAGTCATATACCCTCAACCGCAGAAGCACTCGACCTGAATTCTGGTATCTAAGACAAAAGCTAAATTCAAACATCATGTCGACATCTAACTAAGTTACTAAAAATCAAAACTTACTATTGAAGTGAACCACCAGAGAGGTTTCACAAATGACAGGAACAGCTACACAGCCCAGTTACAAATCCCACATCTCCGAGGTGGAAAACTCAGAAGGAACATGTCCACATCTTAAAAGGATTAGAAAATGTTAGAGTTCCATTGTCACCAGAAGGACCCAACTCTCCCTCAGGCTTCCTGGAGATGAAGCACTATTCACAGGTAGATATTACTTCCATGTCAGTTCTCCACTGTAAGCTGAGCACCCTTTGCTGCAACTGTTGAGAACGGGCCATTCAGCCATTCAGTTGGCAGCTGACAGATCATTCCCTTGTGCACAACTGCCTTGTGCAAAGAGCTGCCAATCAGTCCACTCCTTCGGCAATCAAATGGATGGGAACCATGATGTATTGTTGCTTTGAAATGCGTCATCTACTTCAGCTGCAGTTAACCCTGAACCCATGCCTGTTGAAGAAGCCATGGATTGCGCTCCAGAAAGCCTTGCCTCCATTATGGCTGCTTCACGGAACCTGTACTTGTTTCAGTACACTTTACTTACACCAAGCCAAGCCTCCAAGAACTCTCGATGTCTCTGCCCATCCTATAGCTATACTAAGGATGGGTGAGGGACACCACCTGAATGGCCCAGCAAACACCTGTGCCAGTGGTGTTCTGCACATGACTGATAAAAAGAGAAGCTGTGCGCTACCATGCCACATCCCTCAGCCTCTGATTTCAAGACTCTGTGTCCAGAGATTTTGACAACTTGACTACGGGGATCTCTATGTAGATCTCCAGATTTGTCTTGTTTGGAGCACGTCTTAGTCATGGTCCTCTATAATAACAAAAGTTATAGAATGAATTATACATATATATTTTATAGCGAGAAATATATTTTATATATAATATATACTGCATCAAATGTATAGTATTTATTATATATATTCTATTCTATAAAATATAGAATAGAATATATGTGGAATATATATATAGTTATTTATGGTTCACAGGCTACAGTCCAGCTAGTCCAACAATGGCTGCTTATGAAAAGAAGGTCCAAGAATCCAGTAGTTGCTCAATTTACAAGGTTGGATGTCTCAGCTGGTCTTCAGTACATGCTGGAATTCCAAAGTAGGCTCTAATTCCAGTGAAGTAATAGACTTGTTAGCAAGAGCAAGAGCAAGAGGCAAAGAGTGAGGCTTCCCTCTCCCATGCCCTTTATACAGGCTGAGAGCAGAAGGTGCAGCCCAGAGCAGAGGTGGGTCTTCCTACCTCAAAATGTCTGGTTTAAAGTTGTATCTGCACTTCTCAAATATCTGGATTGGAAGTGGATCTTCCAGCTTCAAATGATTCTTATTTTATTTTATTTTATTTTATTTTATTTTTATGTATATGAGTACACTGTAGCTGTACTGATGGTTGTGAACCATCATGTAGTTGCTGGGAATTTGAATTCAGGACCTCTGCTTGCTCCAGTAGGCCCCTGCTAGCTCTGGCCTAAAGATTTATTATTATATCTAAGTACATTGTTGCTGTCTTCAGACACACCAGAAGAGGGCGTCAGATCCCCATTACAGATGGTTGTGAGCCACCATGTGGTTGCTGGGAATTGAATTCAGGACCTCTGGAAGAGCAGTCAGTGCTCTTAACCACTGAGCCATCTCTCCAGCCCCTTCAAATGATTCAATTTGGGAAAAGTTTCTTAGCCTTTTGGGTTTTAGTTTATTCCAGATGTGATCAAATGCCATAAAACAGCCATCACAGAACACAGTGAGTTTTCCTGTTCAGGAAGCTGAAGGGCTTACTCCTGTGAGGATTCTCTCTGCCCGGTTCTGGTTCCGGTTCCGATTCCCAAGTTTACATTATGGATGCAGTGTCTTTAGATGTCACACAGTGTCTTTAGATGTCATACAATGTCTTCAGATGTCACAGTGTCTTTAGGTGTCACTAGTGTCTTTAGATGTCATTCAGTGTCTTTAGGTGTTACATAGTATCTTTAGGTGTCAGACAGTTTCTTTAGGTGTTAGATGGTGTCTTTAGGTGTCACACAATGTCTTTAGGCTCTCTCTTCTCTTTTCCTCATTATTTTCTTTCTGTTCTCAGAATCAATCATTTCCATGATCTTACTTCAGTATGCTGACTTTTTTTCTTCTGATTACTCAAAACTGCTGCTGAAGACCTCTGGGGATTTTTAGTTTGAGTTTTGGTTTTTTGTGTGGTATCGATGTCCGACCCAGGGGCCCCATGCATGCAGATACTAGGCATGTTTCCTACCGCTGTGCTGAACTGTCGGCTTCTTAAGTTTTTTAATTCATCAGATCCTCAAGCTTTTAGTTCCTTTCATATGCATACACACACACACACACACACACACACACACACACACACACACACACAGGTTTTGTTTTGTTTTTTCAAGACAGGGTTTCTCTACATAGCCCTGGCTGTCCTGGAACTCACTCTGTAGACCAGGCTGGCCTGGAACACAGAAGTCCGCTTGCCTCTGCCTCCCAAGTGCTCGAATTAAGGGTGTGTGCCACCACTGCCTGGCCTTATTTTTATAATTATTTCTACCTTTTTGTTGATATTCTGTGTTTTTGCCAATTGTTATTCTTTGCACTGGCTTCCTTAGCTCTATAAGTATGTTTAAGACAAGCGATTTGACATTTCTACTTCCTGAGTGGTGGTGTCCGCCTTTAGTCCCAGCACTCAGGAGGCAGAGGAGGTTGGATCTCTCAGTTTGAGGCCAGCCTGGTACACAGAGCAAGTTCCAGGGCAGCCAGGACTACACAGAGAAACTCTGCCTCAAAAATCAAAACAAACAAACAAACAAACAAACAAAAATGAGAAGACATTTCTAGCTAATAAATCTCTTGTCTAACTTCCAGGGAGACCTTTGGGACCTCATTTGAATTTCAAAGACCCTGTCTCCATATACAGCCACCTTCTGAGAACATCTTCAACAAAAGGATGGGGGGTGGGGGTAGCATGGGTAACTCATTCAGCTCAAAATGTGAGTTGTATTCAAGAAAAATAATTGAAAGAAAAGCAACAAAATAAAGAACAGATGTCTTAGCATACAAGTATGTATGTATGCCAATGATTGGCATACATTTACAATGACAGTACTATGGTGCTCTCTTATTACCAATGTCACCTTCCACAGGTTCAAACACCCAAGGATCATAAGGGGAGAGACCAGATCTTTTGGGTTCAAACTCCATCTTAGAGAACCTGACCTAAGGTTGAACTCAAGTTAACTAACAGGCCAGTACCTAGCACCAGTTTCCAGGTTATTCCCCAACAAATCTGCAACCCCAGGTTACAAGCCCACCCCTGGCACTTCACTTCCTAATGACCACCAATGGGGGGGGGGACAAAAAAAAAACCCAGAAGTTAAGTTTATGGTTTGACTCCCAGCACCAGCCAATTATGTTAAAGGCCATAATGGCCCTCCAATCAGATGTGTGTCAGGCTAGATGCCTCCTTCTTGCCTCTATAAATGCTTACCTGAAACTAAGCTTAGGGCTGCCTCTCCTGCCTGAGAGACAGTGGTGTGGCCCAAGCTTGAGCTTGGATAAAGAGACCCTGATGCAATTGCCTCGGGATCAGCTCCTTGGTGGTGTTTTTGGGGTTCACGAATGTTTTCTGGCACAACAAAGGTATTTTGAGAAAGAGAACGAGACATCACCTTCACATAGAGTATATTCTTCACCTATCATTAGAGTATAGTTTTATAACTATAACCTTTGGTCATACCTAGTTTATAAATGAAACTTTGTCATAGGTATCCATACATAGAAAATAGCACAGATATATCCAGGGCTTGGTATTATCTGTGGTCTCGGGCATCCATGGAAGGTTTTGAACTATATCCACCATGGATAAGAAAAGTGCTGCTACTATGAGCCTACTTGACAACTTTAAAGGGTAGATTATGTAAGTATTACACCAAGACAAGCTAAAATGTATCTATGATATAAAATAGAGGACTGGAATGACAGTTGTTGTAAAGTGCTTGCCACTTAAGCATGAGGATCTGAGTTGGATTCCCCAGAACCCACGAAAAAAGCCCACGTTAGCTTATGCTTTAAATCCTCAAACTGGTGATGTAGAAACAGACACATCTCAGCCAGCTTAGCCTATTGGCAGGTTCCAGGGCAGTGAGAAACTTTGTTTAAAGAAAAAAGGCCAAGCTGGACAATACCCA
Organism: Montemys delectorum; assembly: GCA_019843815.1. NCBI lineage: Eukaryota > Metazoa > Chordata > Mammalia > Rodentia > Muridae > Montemys > Montemys delectorum. The sequence continues at coordinate 3,622 of JADRCD010193097.1, read as the reverse complement.
AGGAGTACCAGTCAAGGTTGGCCTCAGGCATCTACGTGTAGCGTCTACGTGTATGTACACACCTGTACACAAATAAATGAGCATACACATGCATGCACAATTATATCTACACAACTGGAAACCATCTCACGTGCCAATTTTTGCATAGCAAATATGAATAAATAGAAGACTGAGAAACAGAGACATATACTCACCTATCAGGGCCATTGTAAAATTAGCCTTCTCTTTCTGGCAAGCCATCAAAATGTTACAGAAAATACTGAGTATCTTTATCATTTGTTTTTATAATTCCACAGAAGAAAAAAATCTAAAAACATTTATGTTATGAGGAGTGGCTTCACTGTGCTGTCCATGCTGGGGTTCAAGCACCCATCCTGTCTTAGCTGCTCCAATGGCTGAGGCAACAGGTGTACCCCACCTCACCCAGAACCACAGCATTGTTGAAATACTAAAGACAACCCAAATCCATAGCATTGAGAACAGTCTAGACATATAAAGAACTGTTTAAAAATAGATCATCTAGGGCTGGGTGTGGCAGTACATGCCTCTAATTCCAGCACTGAGGAGACAGAGGTAGGCAAATCTCAGTGAGTTCAAGGCCAGCCTGGTCTACACAGAGTTCCAGGATAGCCAGGGCTACACAAAGAAACCCTGTCTTTAAAAAACCCAAAAAAGAGATCTGCTGCAGCCAGGGCAACAGGAAACATAGGGATAAAAAAATGGAGCAAAGACGGAAGGAAAGGCCATCTAGAGGTTGCCCCACCTTAGGACCCATCCCATCTTCAGACACCAGCCCTCCCCTCCCCCCCCCAGCGCCCCCACTGACACTATTGCTGATGCCAAGAACTGCTTGCAGATAGGAGCCCAGTAGGGCTGTTCTCTGAGAGGCTCGGCCAGCATCCAACTAAGACAGATGCAGACACTCACAGCCAACCGTTGGACTGAGCCCGGGGATCCCAATGGAAGAGTTAGGGAAAGAGTTCAGTCTTTCAGGAGCTGAAGGGGATAGAAAAAAGTAGATCAGCCTGGGCTCCTATCTCAAAAAAAAAAAAAAAAAAGGTAAATTAATCAATAACATGTTCTTTTATCTTTAGAAGGTTTCTAGGTTTGTTTGTTTGTTTGTTTTGGGTTTTTTTGGCTGGTTTTTTTTTTCTTTTTGGACCTTTGTCCTATGTTGTATTATGTGTATGAGTGTTCTGGGTACAGGTATGTCTGTGCACCACACACATGGAGTGGTGTGGAGGCCAAAAGAGGGTGAAAAAGCCTCCGGAAATGGGAGTTGCAGCCAATTGTTAGCTGCCATATGGGAGCTGGGAACTGAACCTGCGCTGGCAAGAGCAAGTACTCTTAAAACCTCTAAGCCCCAGCCCTGTGAGGAGTTATTTTTCACAGTCATGTCTACGTGAATTGTTGAAAACAAATATAAGTATTTAAAACAGAAAAATCTCTCCCCTTCTGGGATAATTTTCTTCCATGTTGGAAGCAGCTTTTGAGCAATTATTATTATTATTATTACTGCAGGTCATCAGACTACAGACTGGCTCGCCAAAAGTCACAGGACAGAACAACAGTGTCATTGCCAACACTGGATTACATCTGCCCTTGAAAAGACGTCCAGATGTTATCTCTCAGAACTGTCTATTTACTAATCTAACCAGCCCTGGGGCTTTTATTAGACACAGACCAAGAAGCCAAGATAATAAGATTAATGGAGGAGGAATTTGTTCCTTTTCCTTGGTGGCCTGAGGTAAACAGAAGTATGATTAGTTAGTGAAAAGGTTTTCTAATTTTTTTTCCTTAAAGGAAGGAATAACTCCCTGACGGAGGAAAGGGACAGTTCATACTGCTAACGCACAGCATGGGACTTTCAAGAAATGCTTTGTTTCCCAGTAAGGATCCTTTACTCTTAGGAGAGACTGGTGGAAATCAGGGAGTCCAGACACTGAGGAATTAAAACGAGTACACAAGTTTCAATTTGAGAGAAACTTTCCCTCTGCAAAGCAAAAGGAAGTTCCATGTCTTTACTACACAGTCAACGCTGTCAACCTATTTGAATAGACCTACATAATTCCATAATAAAACAGTTGGAAAGAGTGGCCAGATACGGCCTGCTCTGCCTGCCTTTGGGGGATTACATCAACCATTGAGTTCCTCGGGGACACTTGACTTGGAATTTTTCAAAGAAAACAGAAAGAGGGTTTTTTGGTTGTTGTTGTCCAAGGAGGAATTAAAAACTGTCTGTTGATTACAACAGTCTTGATAATCCTTGGCTTTCTTCCCAGGCCTGTGAGAAACTTCCAACAACGTCCTGTCTTACTTAGCAAGTTTCGATTTCTCCTAAAAAGCTTTCTATCCATAAACGCGGTCTCTGTGGGATTTTTCTCTTTTCTTTCTCTCCAGTCTATACCACACTTCCTCTGCAAAGCTGGCGTGAAACTTGCCAAAAATGGAATCTGGAAACCAAATGTCTTACAATGCCTGAATCCAAACTGGTCTATCTCTAGCCTAAGGGCCCAGGTTGATCCAAGAAGCCTTTCACCCTGGAAAGATATTTCCGTTGTTAGGAGAGGAAGGAGCCCTTGCAGGCGGGGAGGGAGCCTAGGCTCTGAGGTTCAGGGGTTCAGAACCTCCAAGGCTCTGGGGTTCAGGGGCTCAGCACCTGGAGGCTCTGACCAACCTCAACACCAGCTCCTCCCCAATGGGCCTGCCTCCGGGTCATCTCAGCTGCCCTCGAGGGATATTCCTGCGCCCTGTGGCCTCCACACCATGAGCTACGCTTCTGGAGGCATTGCTCCCTCCCACCCTCGCCAAACCTCCTATGAAAGCCGCCCGCAGGGCTCTTGGCATCCCTGGGGTCGTTGAGTTTCCCCTCTGCTTTCTAGGGAAAATGGCTTCCTCGGGCCAGGAGGCAGAGGAACAGTGGGGACAGAGAGGAGAGGCCCGGGGCACATATTACCTTTCCTTCCTAAAGTGCTTCTTTTCTTCAGCAGATCAGTGCACGCAGCCCCAGCAGCCACACACGTAGAGTGAGCGTTGAGCTCCGGGTGGAGGAAAGTTCTGGAAGCAAACTGGCTGGGCATGCGCACTGTGCATAGCCCAACTAGAAGAGGTCACAGAACCAATGGCTCATCAAGATTTCAACCCTTGGCTGATGCCAGATCTGCCCAGCAGGGCTCTGGTCCCTGTTTGTCACTTGCGAACTTTTATACTGAGTATTTACTGTACCAGGCTTTAAGAACATTCTTTCAGGATAGGTCTTGGGTTATCATCATGTTCAAACTCTTCTCTAATAGAAGAGAATAGAGTATCCCAGACAAGCTAACGTTGTTGACTATATCCGATCGATGAAGATGAGCCTTGAGATGTCGTGAGCACCTGCAGCAGAGAGGACCGACTGCTTCTGGAGCTAAGGGAAGGCTTTCCTAAAGCTGAGATGCTAAATAGGGTAAAATTATCACGCTGCAGCATGAGCATGCAGAGTGGTCATATTACAGACTCGAAAGAGGCACAAGCAGTGAATCAGAAAGTGGGAAGGAAGAACGACACAAGAGGTTGAGAAAGTAACAGCCCATGCTGAGCCTTCACTTTTTTTTTTTTTTTTTTTTTTTTTTTTTTTTTTTTT
>JADRCD010193096.1:0-61880 GCA_019843815.1 Montemys delectorum | reverse complement strand
AACAACAACAACAACAACAACAACAACAACAACAACAACAACGAAAGAGTTGCCTTGGTCATGTTGCCTCTTCTCAGCAATAGGACATTAATGAAGATACCTTTCCTTGCTCTCATTTAGCAAGCTGGCCTAGAACTCAGTATGTAGGTGAGGATGACCTTGAACTTCTGTCCTCCTGCCTTTAGCTCCTGAGTGCTGGGATCAGAGGCAGACACCTGCCTAAGTACAGTGTGGCGCCAAGATTTGAAATCAGAGGTTTGAACCTGCTAGGCAAACATTACCTACTGGGTTATATTTCCAGTCCCAGCCCTCATTTCTCTTTTCTTCATATGAAGGGAAAGTTCTTGTTTTTCACCTCATGACACAGCTGTGATGGTAAAGACAGAAAAGTCCAGAGCAAAATGTTTTATAATTAGAAAAAAAATTAACTATTATTTTTCTAGGGTGTGTGTACCACAGCATGTAAAACTCAGAGGCCTACTGGCAGACCTTGAGCTCCCTTCCTTCCACCCTATGTGGTCTTGGGGAGTAGACTCAGGCTGCCAGTCTTGGCATCAAGCACCTTCACTCGCAGAACCCTTTTGCTGACCTGCATACTGAAGTTGATAATTAGCTGCTAGGTTTACTGCATGGCTTGCTAATTTGAAAATTTGTTCAAGTAGTTAGCCACAATGGCTCACACCTTTAATCCCAGCACTCAGGACACTGAGACAGGAGGGTTGCAACAAGTTAGAGGCTAGCCTGAATGACACAGTGAATTCCAGAACAACCTAGGTTTAGAGTGAAGGTATGGCTAAGCATCACCCAGCACAGTCTGGTAATCCAGCCCAGCAGAAAAAGAAGAATTCAGTAAGTAGAGAAACAGACAAGCACATAGGCTTTGGGTCCCGGCTCTGTGTGGAGGTACAGGAATGCTGTGGGCGTACTGTACTGCTGATTCTATGGGAGCTGTGGGAACAGTTGCTTGTGGAGGAGTACTAACCTTCATGGGTTCCCATCCAGTCAAAGCAGGGAGGAGGGAAACAGGGCTCTAGCATAGAGCTCCAGGCACAGCTACCAAGGAGACACTCAGGTAGAATTATGATCAGAAAATACCCCCAAATCAGGGAACCGGGGGCTCGGGGAACCAGAAGAGCTGTGGGCTTCTCTTTCTATGTGTGCTTCACTGTTTCTCAAATGCCATTGAAAAGTCAATTTGGAACTGGGTATGACAGCTCATAACTGTAATGCCAGCACTGGGGAGGTGCAGGTAGGAGGTGATTCTTGCTTCTAGAGGACATACTGGGATATAAGAGACCCTGTCTTAAGAGTATGTGAGTGAGTGTTCTGCTTGCATGTATTTATATGAACCATGTATGTGCCTGGCACCATCAAAGGCCAGAAGCAGGTGTCAGATCCCTTAGAACTGTAGTTATAAGCAGTTGTTTACATGTGAATAGGGCACAATTTAATGGAGAACAACTCTGGTTTTATACTACAATTACTTCATTGAGGACATTGAGTACAGTTAATGGCTAGGATGTATACCTCGGTTGACATAATGTGAGCCTAGCCAATGCAAGGCTCTGGACTTGATCTTCAGCATTATCGCCCCCATCCCCCACCCCAAAGCCTTTTGAGACAGGATCTTACTATGTAGCTCTAGCTGGCTTTACATACCTTTAATTAATCCTAGTACTCAGGAGGCAGAGGCAAAGCCAATCACTGTGATTTTCTGGTCAGCCTGGTCTATACAGAGTTCCAGGCCAGCCAGGAATACACAGTGAGACAGTCTCAAAACCAAAAACCATTATTCTGTTCTGTTTAGTTGTTGTAAGATAGAAGCTCATGTTCTGGCTTCAAACTTGCTGCATAGCTTGGGGCCACCTTGAATTTCCAACCCTCTCGGTCTCTGCTTCAGGTGCTGGGATTATAGGCATGTGCTGCTACACCCAGTTTACATGGTGCTGAGTATTGAATGAAGGACACTGTATATACCACATGCACATCTGATATCCATGGAGACCAGAAGAGGGTGTCTGATCCCCTGGGAGTGAATTATAGATGGATGTGAGCTGCCATGTAGGTAGTGGGAACTGAACCCATGTCCTTAGCCATCTCTCTAGCCCCTAAATCTTTTTTCTTTTTTCTTTTTTTTTTTAAGAGACAGGGTTTCTCTGTGTAGCCCTGGCTGTCCTGGAACTCACTCTGTAGACCAGGCTGGCCTCGAACTCAGAAATCCGCCTGCCTCTGCCTCCCAAGTGCTGGGATTAAAGGCGTGCGCCACCACTGCCTGCCTCCCTAAATCTTTTTAAAAAGTTGCAACTACAGAACCAAACACAAGTTGTCTCTGCTTCCATTTAAAGGGGAGCCCAGTTACTACAATACAATGGCATGTCTACCATTGGGACTTGATCTGGGTAAAAGTTTTGTGAAAGCCAAATGAGGCGCCTCACACATATTAAATCTCAGTACTTGCAAGACAGAGGCAACGGAATTCAAGGCCAGCTAAGGAGACAGAGCCAGACAATATCTTAACCTCTCAAATTGTGGACCCTCCTAAACTTTTGTGGAATATATAACTTAAAAAAAAAAAAAAGGATGAATATGTTCTGCTTTGCTTGGAATTGCCAATGAGTGCATTGGCATTTATGTGTGGATCCTGAAATTTGACAAGTTATACAGAAGAAAACAGAAGGCTACTTATGCCAACTGTTTGTAGCATTTGCTTTAATCCCAGCCCTTTGGGAAGAGAATCGGTTCAAGGACAACCTCAGCTATATAGTGAGGTCCTGCCTCAAAAATAACATAGACAAGAAAATGCCTCCCCAAAAGGATGCAGAATCAAAACACATTTTATATATGTATATTTGTCTATCTGAAAGATGTTTCTGGAAACATATGGAGAATCTGGGGGGGTCCTTGAGTGGCTGAGGTATCGAGTGGTGCCACTACTGGGGAGTGGGAGAGGGGGCAGCCAATGGCAGCACTGACAGGCCTCCAGCTGTGTGAGAGGGAGGCGAGCAGGTGGTGGGAGAATGCTGCCGAGCCCAGGAGAGTAGGGTCGTTCCATACCCAAAGGATGGAAGATGCAGAAGTCCTTTAGTGATTAGAGCAAGGTGGGAGGACACTGGGCAAAGCTGTCCTGCCAGAGGTACAGGTCTCTGGCACTGAGCAAGAGCCCTATCAGTGGGTTGGGGGTGGCTTTCAGGTCCCATCCTGAAGCCACCGGAGGCAGTCAAGCCTGCTACAAACCAGTTCCCTCTTACCTCCAGCCATAGCAACATCAAACTGGAAAGTAGCACTTCCTTGCCTTGGAGGCTGGCTGCCTGATGCTGGGGTCACCCCTTCAACTGTGACCAAATGGGGCCCTTCCATTTGCCCATTTCTCCAAGAGGATGGCTGTCAGATTTCGGGAGCAGTGGGCAATGCCATACAGTCTATGGTATCCCAGAGCACCCCCCCCCCAAGTTCAGAGTAATAATCAATCAATGGCCTCTCACTAGTCTCTGGGGCTTTCCACAGCTCCCTTCTAGAAGGTTCTCATAGCATCTAGCGAGATTTTAGGAGCTCTAAGTATCATATGCTCCCTCACCAGGGCAATGTCCATGTCCCCCACCAAGAGAGTCAGTCTGGCTTCTAAACACAAGTCTGCTCAGAGCCAGACATAATAGCTCTTGTTCAGTCCAAAGAGACTGAGCTCCCTTCTTAGTTAACTCTTCCTCACTGTTCAAACCTTAGATCTCCTGGGAGCCTCTTGAGTTGTGGGGACTCTGAGCAGTGTTTGTCTTCTATACAGATGTCATCACGTAGTCCAAAATGCCTGGAACTCTATGCAGACCAGATTGGCCTTAAACTCAGAGATCCACCTGCCTCTGCCTCCTGAGTGCTGGGATCAAAGGTGTGCGCCACTATGCAGAGCCTAGTGCTTGCTTTTTATTCATGATGCTTCACTAACTCCAAAATGTCACTACCTCCTCCCCCCCCCCCTTTTTTTGAGACAGGGTTTCTCTGTGTAGCTCTGGCTGTCTTGGAACTCACTCTGTAGACCAGGCTGTTTTCAAATTCACAGAGATCCATTAATTCTGCCTCCCAAGTCCTGAGGATTAAAGAAGTGTGCCACTATGCCTGGCTTCTGTGTCATCTTCAAAAAAATTCTTGTGTCTGAATAAATATGCACATATGTGAGGGTACACATGCTTGCATATGGGCAGAGTTCAGAGAGGGTACGATATCCCTTGGTACTGAAATTCCATTTACCTGGGGAATACTCAGCTTATTAAGTCATGCTAGAATCTAAATTCTGGCTCTCAGGACTGTGCAGCAGGCATTCAACCTCTAAGCCACTGCTCCAGCCCTAAACATCATCTTTTCTCTAGAGCCATCTCTAATTCATGTGAAACTCTGAGACCCATCTTAATAATGTTACCTCAGACCTGGTCACTTTACCCTCAAGTCTGTCTTCATGTCTTGCCAGAAGATAGTGGCTTTCTCATGAAAGCCCTAAACCAGCCAGCACCGAATTCTACACCTATCTTCTCCACTAGTCTTAAAAAGGCAGACCTATGCACCAACAGGGCTCAGGGAACACTTGTCCAGCAACTCTGACTGTTGGGCTCAGCTCCTAAGGGTGCTGCTCAATTAACATCCCTTCTCCCTTCATCCCTTGTGCAGAAATGTGGAGACCAGAAAGAAGTTTAGGGATGAAGGACCTTGGTGAGCCCCCCATCCCAGGCAAAAGAGCCAGAGCCCAGCAGCTTCTCCCTCACCCGAGCGGCGCAGAGCCAAGGCTGTGGTTCACAGGGTCACAGACACCATTTATTACTGAACTGCACTTTCACCTTCACACAAACTATTTCAAAGAGCTGGAACAAGTGTAGGGTGAGGGGAGGGGAGGGACAGGTGCCCCTCAGAAGCCAGGACCCCCGGTGGGCTTCCCCAGGCAAGGGCAGGGAGGGAGCATCAGGCTGTCAGTGTCTGGGCACCAGCTCTCCACGGGCACGCGCACAGCAAGCCAGCAGCTCCTCACACATAAATACAGACACGCTTAACAAAAATAGTATATCATCTTCACAAGGAATAAAAACTAGTCTCGAATATGTACAGCAGAGAGCCCGGGGCAGCCAGAGCTGAGCTGGGACCCACAGGGATGAGACAGGCCAAGGGTGGAGCAGAGGAGAGAGAGAGGCCTGAAGGCCATTCTGACCTTGGCAGCCCTGCTGCCCAGGCTAGGTGGGGGCAGGGCACAAACACAGGCCCTTGCAGTCCTCCTCACCTGGCACCAGGCTCTTCTTCCTGCCCTTCCTGCCTGAGGTAGGGAAGCCCCCGGGCTCCCACAGCCTCTCCATATAGCTTCCCTTCCCTTCTGGGCTGAGGCCAGAGTCCCTGGACCCTGTGGCCAACACCCAAGGCACAGATGCCGCAGGCTGGTCTTGCAGGAAGTCATTAACAGCTCTGGGCACCTATCTTGGGCCCAGTTGGTCCCTCAGTCATGGTCATGGGAGCCAGGGGAGGGGTGGACAAGGATCTTGGGTGGTGCTAAGCTGCAAGAGCCACTCTAGCTCTAGCAAGGTGGACTTTCAGCAGCTAAGCCCCTCCTCCTGGGTGGGGCTAGACTCTAGCCAGAGGCCTCAGGAGAACATTCAGACTACAAGTGGGGGCTTTGGCCAGGCCACAGGTGGGAGGAGGTTCTGATCCTTGCCTCATTATCCCAAGCAGCCTGAATTTCTAATTAGTCAAAAGGGCTAAAAGCACCTCACTCAATAGCTCTTGGGGGTGGGGGTGGGGGAAGATGGGGAGGAGGAGGAGCCCCAGGGACACAGGGGGATGGGAAATGATCAATTCTGAGGCCACACACATCAAAACCAAGGCAATCTAGTCTCTTTCAGGGGAAGAGTTCCCTGCCAGAAAAGCATTCCCAAGAGGCTCAGGGGTAATTAGGGTCCCACCAAGGCAGGCTCTCCTCCTTTACACACCCCTTCCCGCTCCTGCCAGCCTCCAAGGAGCTGGTTTGGGGGAAAACCTTGTGAGTTTTGAGGCCAAGGGAACTGAGATATGGGGGGAAGGTGGCTTTCACAGAAGCGTGGTAGATTCTAGAAAGCTAACTGCAGGGGGCTCCGTCTAGGCCCAACCCTGTGATAGGGCAAGGGGCGTGAGTTGCATGTAGTGGTTCTCCTGGTAGCAATGGTGGCTGAAAAGAGAGTCGTGGTGGGGGCAGGGTGGGAGGTGGGAGGTGAGAGGTGAGTGGACGGCCAGTGTCTGGTCACTTCCGACTGAAGAGTGAGCCCAGCAGAACCACACCAGCCACAGTCATGCCCGTCAGGAACCAGCGGTTGAAGCGCTCCTGGCCTTTCCGGCTCTCGGCTGCTGCATTGTTCCCGTAGAGTTCCACAAAAGTGTCCTGTGGGGACAGAGAAGGAAAGATAGACACTGTGTAAATCTTTGCACAGAATGCGCAGAAAGGAGCATCTCCATGCCTTGATGAGTTGAAAAGCCATAGCACTAGTGCCCACCATGGCCAGAGAAAAGGTTAAAGGCTGCTCTTCTGAAGCCCAGCTGGGGGAAGACCAGCCCAGCCTGCTGTCGAGTACACAGGTGCCTGCAGAGAGTGTGTTTTACCTTAAGAAGCAAGGGACAGCCGGGCAGTGGTGGCGCACGCCTTTAATCCCAGCACTTGGGAGGCAGAGGCAGGCGGATTTCTGAGTTCAAGGCCAGCCTGGTCTACAGAGTGAGTTCCAGGACAGCCAGGGCTACACAGAGAAACCCTGTGTTGAAAAACCAAAAAAAAAAAAAAAAGAAGAAGCAACAGGATGGGACAGCTTGGAGGTGACATCAGCAGGGACTATTAGGAGACAGGGGCGTGCATGAGGTGGGACAGGACACATAGGCTGTCAGAGTGGATGCCAAGAGGAATGTCAGGCTCTGGCTTGCCCATTGCTAGACTACTGGGAGGTGAGGTTCTCAGAATGGTTTCACTGGGGCACTCAGTGGTCTTGGGACAGTCAGACAGGAGAGTCTTTCCCCTGTAGAGGGGCCTCAGCCAGAGCTGGCTGGTAGGCGGGGAGAACATAGCAGAACACTTAACATGGACATAGCCCTGTGCCCACCCCAGGGCTGCCAGTCTTGAACCAGGAGAGCTCTTTGCCATGAAGCTTAGTCATTAGGAGAGCATACGACTCAGTGGCACAGCCAGCAAGGCTCTCTTCCTCAGGCAGCTGGGACTCTTGAGACTCAAGGAACCTGATTAAGGTCACCCTACTAGGTCACTGATTCAGACAGAATCCAAACTTGGTACGTGGCTCCTAGAAATAAGTGTTCACTGTATGTCTGTGGAATTGAATGTTGACATTAGAACCCATGCTATTGCTTCTATGGAGATCTGTCAGTCTCCATCTGGTCCCAGTTGGCTAAGTGGAGGGTCCCTGATAAGACTTCCATCTCCAGGGGCTCTGGGCCCCACCCCCCAGTGTGCTCACTCAGGATGCAGTCTGGTTCATTTCTTATCTCCTGATATCCCTCCCCACCACCATGCACTGCAGAGGAGACTGCTTAAAAACACTTACCGGTCACTGTCCAATGCACTGTCCCCACTCTAGCAGCTTCCTCAGTACTTAGTGGGGCATCTTTGCCTCCTGGTACCTAGCAGTAGGATGGCACAAGCTCTGAGCAGACGGACTCAAAAAGATCAATATTTATGATGCCTTTGAAGAGGCAGCAGTGAGCCATAAGCCCTATGGCAAGGCTCCTCCTCATCCACTTAGAGAAAAGAACCAGAAGCAGCAAGCAGATGGCAAGTCTTTCTGATCACAATGCATCCAGCTCTCCAAACTCTTCATCTTCCCAAGGTGTCCTCACACCAGAGCTGTCTGCCTCCCTCCCCATAGCTGTAGACCAGTGAGTCTCTCTTGTAAAAAGTAACTTTTAGCTCTTACTCCTGCTTCTCTCCTTTGCCTCTTACCCCTTTATTCCCCCCCTCTCCCCATTCCCTTCCTCCCCCCTCCCCCTATGTAGGTCATGGCCATCTCTACTCTCTCCTTCTCTCTGCCTTTCTCTGCCTCTGCTACCCTCTTAACTCCCCTCCCCATGCCCTAAATAAACTCTATTCTATACTAAAAATAATAATAACTTTTATTTGCCTGTTGTAATTGTTATCTAGGAGGCTTACTGCCTATCTGCTAACCCAGGCTTTGTCCTGAAAGATTCTAGTCTCCATAGCATCTAATCCAGGCCTAGAATGTTTTCATCCTCTGAGATTTGCTGCTGATTAAGCTTACCTTTTCTTGTACTTTCTGAACTCTACTAGCTGGCTGGTTCAACTCAGTTGTTCTGGCTCAGACTCCTCTCCCAACTGACTGACTCAATCTGGCTTTTCTCTTGGCCTCTGAATTGCTTTGCTTGGCCTCAAACTAACTCTAGTAGCCTCCTCCTTCTCAACTCCACGGTCCTGCTCTCCAGGAACTCTATTGTACTCTCTTCTCCTGTACTGTCTTTCTCTTAAATGGCTTCCTTTTCCTTTCATCTTGTGAGAGTTGGGCTATCCTATTCCGTCAAATCTTTATCTGATTTGTCACTGTATCCGCCACTCAACAAGACATCACTTTCAAACATTGGTGCTTCCTTATGCAAACTAACCTTACTTTTATTGTTTGGTATTAAAGGTATGAACTAAGGCCATGTCTGTATTCCAGGGAGAGGGATTAAAAGGTGTGTGCCAAGGCCTAGGCCACTCCCTAACTTGAAGCAGGTTCAAATGTCCTCTAACACTCTCTGCCCCCTACACTGGCTATATGGTGTCTCTGTGACACACTGTCTCAAGCATCCACACTTGTGCCCACCTCAACTTTGCTATAGGTCTTTTTCTCAGCATACTATCTTCTTTCCTCTCTCCTCTCCTCCTGTCCTTTTCCAGAGACAGAGCCCTGAATTTTCAATCCTCCTGCCTCAGCCTCCTGAGTATTGGGAGCACTAAGGTTACAAATGGCCACACCCACCTCCTCAAGCACTTCTCATGACCACACCATACCTTATGTTTTGCTACAATTTGCCTTCTGTACTAGATATGTCTAGTTGAAGGCCAAGATCCTGTCTTGTGCTTAGAAAAGGGTCTGGCACAGAGAAAGCTCACTGCACACAGATGGTTAAGTTAGGTTGGTAGTAGCACTCAGTCCCTCCTGGTTTTGCCACCTCTCTTTGCTGCGTCATATTTTCTGTGTTACCCTCTAGGTTTGTTAAGTACACTCTGATCTTCACAGCAAAGTGGCCTGGTGACATATTTCTGAGTTCATCCCTGGGAAGTTAAGCAACACATGACTGCATACGAGGAGAACAAGTACACTGCACGTCTGCTAAGCCCCAGGTATTGCTCCATTTTCCTGTAAGGCCCTCAGAGGTAGGTGAGAGTCACATTTCCCAACCACGGTAAGACGTCTGGTGCTTAAAGCTTGCACATTAGCTAACAGGTAGTAGACCTGCGCCAGACTGCAGGGACAACCTGCCCTCATAGGGCGCCTGCTGTCCCAATTTCCATCTGTTGGAAATGGGAATCCTTCTGCAGTATCATAGGGTTTAAGGCAAAGGAAGTGTGGCAGCAGAGCTAAGGGGAGCCCGAGACCTGGGCAGAAAGCTGTGGCTGGCTGTGTCTTCCTGTTCCATCCACCCTGGCTAGTCTCTATTCATCTTGTAAACAAGAAAACTTATGAAAACTGAGGAAAACTGGAGTGTCTGGCTAGCATGAATGAAGCATTAGGTCCTTGATATCCATCGTATAATTGGTATGGTGGCGCATGCCTATAACTCTAGCATGAGGGAGATGGAGGCAAGAAGTTCAGAAGTTTAAGGTCATCCTCAGATACCTTCGGAGTTTGAGGCCAGCCAATTAAGTAGGCCCAAGTAAACAAAAAGAAGTATGAATAGAGTCCTGGGTTGTGGGAAGAAAAGAGGCCACAGCTAGAGAAAGAAGTCTTGGTTATCTCAAGGGGACACAAGGAATCAGGGACACTGGGGTGGTTTCCAAAACAGAGCCTGGCTCCCGCCCTGGAACTTTCCTGAAGTAGAGGGTTGACAGCCACAGGAAATTTTCAGCTAGGGAGCTGGGCTGGAGTAAACAGGCCTTGTCCCCACGAAGGCACAAAGCGTTCACTGTCCAGGAACAGTCATTCCAGGGAGGAGGGGACACAGAGAACAAGGCACTGACCCACTCCTGTCTCAGTTCCTGAGCGGCATTCTTGGCCAGGGTGATCTTGCTCAGAGTGCCTTCTCCTGAGGGGAACAGGGCTTTCAAGGGCGTGGATCCTTGTAGTGGCTTTTTCAGAGAGCCGAGCAGAATGGGGCGTGCTGTTCCAGGGGCGGGGGCTGGAGAGGCTGTGGTGTGGGTATATTTAGCCCAGGTTCACACGACATACTTGGAAACAAACAGCCATTTTCTCAGCGGGCAGCTGCTCTGGGTAAATAAACAGGACTGCTGTGCTCTTAGGTCTGAAAAAGCAAAGATAAGCCCCCACCACTCAAGGCTCCCACTGATTTTACTACACAGTGGACAGGGTACTGAAGTCATAGATACTCCCAGGAAACCCAGGCCTGAGGTCTGCTGGACTCAGCGTGGGCTAGAGTGAAGTGAGAGAAATACCTTGGCGTTGACTGCTGCCTTGGAGATTCGTGTGGAGTTTAGTGTGGCTGGGGACACAATGCTAATGACCTACACAACAGTCACAGACTCCTACCAAGCAGAACAAATTCAGAGGGCCAACCCACAGCAGGTTTGGAGCAGAGCCCAGACTCAGACTCCAGTTTTCCTAACCTTCACTCCAGGAGAAGTCCAGTCTAAGACCATTTAAAGGTGTTTCCCTCCAACATTACAGGGTTTCCAGTAGTCATGGCCACACACACCAAGGGGTCTGACAGTCTAGTCTTCACTTCACTCTCTCTTCAAAACTTTCTTCCTCAACCAGTCTACAAGACCCCACTGTGGAGTCCCCTCTTCCTGGCTCACCTCCTCCCAATTCTGTAACCAACTTCTCTCATGTTCCAGGATCTCTGCACTTTCCGTTATATCACTAATGTTCACAAAGCAACTACCATGCTTCAAGCCTGGCCCTGGAGATAAGCAGTAAACAGGGCTTCCAGATGTTTTATGTTCTAGTACATTCTTAGCAGTAGTGAAATTACCTCCAAAGGGGCCCTGTGAAAACTTCATAGCTATTCTAATTGTTTGTGGCTATACATAGTGCATAAAACAGTGTTTCATTATGCTATTCCAATTTCATGGAAAGGGATTTAGCATAAAAGTATCTAAAAAGATTTTTTTCTTTTTAAGATTTACTTATTTATTTTATGTATGTGAATATACTGCCTGCCCCTGTCTTCAGATACACCGAGAGGGCATTGGATCCCATTATAGATGGCTGTGAGCCACTATGTGTTTGCTGGGAATTGAACTCAGGGCCTCTGGAAGAGCAGTCAGTACTTTTAACTGCTGAGCTATCTCTCCAGCCCCAAGAGATTCTTGAGGGAAGGTCTGAAAGAAAAGGGAAGGGGGTAGAGTGGAGGCTGGAGAGATGGCTTAGTGGTTAAGAGCACTGACTGCTCTTCCAGAGGAACTGGGTGTATCATTTCTAGCACCACATGATGCCTCACAACCATATGTAAGGTAACTAATTCCTGAGGATCTGATGCTCTCTCTGGCCTCTGCTGGTACTACATGCATTTGGTGCACAAACATAATTCAAGCAAATCACCCATTCACATGAAATAATATAAAAAAGTAAGAAAAAGGAAAAGAAAAACAAGAAGAGATAAAGTATCACAAAAAACCAGTAAGGTCATTGCATAGACCATGGGGCGTAGAAGACAAGAGCGCGAGTACTTGCTGTGGGTAGAGGCATCAGGAAAGTCAAGGAGGCCCCGATGAGCCAGTGCCAGCCATTGGAGGACTAAAATGCCTTAGGTGCAAAAGAGCATGCGCCTAGGGCCCTAGATGTTGCTCAGTGACAGAGCACTTGCCTGGCAAACTTAATGTCTTCAATTTTATGGGTAGTACCAAGAAAAAAAAATCAGGTTCTACCAGAGATTCTAAGGCACAAAGATCTTGGCATGATGGAGAAGGTAAGCCCCTATCTCTGTGCTTGTCTCCCCTATCAGTCTTGGGGCAGAGTGCAAGCAGGACTAAGCCTAAGCCAGACCTTGAAACCCAGCTCACCTAATCAGGTGTAGACTGACTTTTAGACAGATTTCTGCTCAAAGGCAACTAACTGAATGACTCAAATTCCCTCCACAACTAACCACGACACCAAAGACGTCATGGCGACATGATGTCTGGAGGGCAGAGGCTCACCAGAGGCTGAGTACAGTCCCAACCTGAATGGACCTCTCTTCCCTTTTCTCTTTCACCTTCTACACTTCCTTTTTCCCAAGTGTGATTCTGAGCAAAGTTCTCCATCTCTCATTTGTTGCTAGTGTCCTCATTTGTTAAGAAGTAAGAATAAAGCCATATGTGACAGCTGGCTGCAGTACTTGGGACTGGACCCAGAGCCTTTCACATCTCCACAGGCCTGTACATCCTCAGCACTCTTTTCACTTTCTGTTTAAGAGATAAGGTCTCACTGTGTTGCCTAGGTTGGCCTTGAACTTTACCTGCAGCAAAGGCTAGCCAGGAGCTTGAGATACCTCTGCCTCCGTCTTCCAAATAGCTGGAATTACAGACCTATGTCACCAGTTCTGGCCCTTTGTGGTGTATGTGCCAGTCTGAGCTAAAGCACTTTACCTCTGGTAGCCCATATTCTCCAACCATCTACACTCCTATTCACTTGAAAGATGATTCTTTGTCTTGTCTCTCCCACTGCTTCTCACCTGTTATCTCTAGAGCCTGGCACTGCATTTGGAATGCAGCAGGTCCTATAAAGGATCATACTATAGATAAATGAATGAATACTTCTGTTTA
Source organism: Montemys delectorum (assembly GCA_019843815.1). Lineage (NCBI taxonomy): Eukaryota > Metazoa > Chordata > Mammalia > Rodentia > Muridae > Montemys > Montemys delectorum. The sequence goes on along the minus strand of JADRCD010193096.1, from coordinate 48,967 downwards.
ATGTTCAGGGCATTTTTTTTAAATAGTCCTTGCAAATGTTAATGTGGAAGCTCTAGGTCACCCAAGGTCTTTATCTAAGAGGTGATAGGTTTGGGATTTTTATTCATTCTGATGTCCCCTTGTGAGGTGCCGATTTGCCCTTTCTATAGGTCAGCTCATCAGCTGTCCCCACATACTGCTACTGGGTACCACTGTTGCCCACTTGAGGTCTATGGCTCTGTAGCAACAATTAGGCTGGGTTCTTCTCAATTTCCAAACTATAGATCTTCTGCTGCTCTGATAATGGGCCATGCTCTTGTACCTCTGTGAAGGAAAGAGGTAAGTAAACTGTAGATCAGTCATTAAGAGACCTTGCCAAAGTGGGTAAGGGAATTTAAGCCCAATGTGTCAGGCAGCAAAACCCATATTCTAGGCCATGGTCAGGGTTTGGGTCCTTCAAAGAGAGTAAGGTGGTCTAAAGCTATCAGCCAAATGAATGAGTCCCATCCAGTCAGTTGAGAGGAGCCCCAGGGAGAGGACATGACGAAAACCAGGGAAAGTGAAACCTCTCCATCCTGGCTTCAGTGAGGAACAAGCAAGCTGCTGTGCCAGACAGTGCTTCCTTCCTCCTGAGTGACTCTGGAAAGCCACCAGGCTTGTGCCCACTGCTTCCTTCCTGTTCAGTTATTTCAGGAAAGATGTGGGTGGAGAAGAGGAAGGGGCTCCTCAAAGCGACACCTCACAAGAAACGGTGGCAGTTTGCCTCTCCCTGGCCTTGGCACAGTCCCAGGTGGATAGGTTGTGAGTCACTTGCAGAGTCACCTTCTGCTCCTAGCCTCAGTTTCTTCCAGAGAGAGGCTGATAGATGCCAGCTGGGTAGACAAACAAGGCCTTGTTAGAAGATTCCTGGGAGGCAGTGGGGGAGGGGTGGCACATAGAGGCCTTATCTCTCTCTCTCTCTGCAGGAGTGCAGTCAGCAGCTCCCAAGGAGTGAGGCTTGTGGCTGCAATCCACTTCCCTTGGCATTCCTGGGGGAGCTGTTGACCTGTGTGATGGGAGGGAGATAAGCTCTCCTCTACCCTGAGGAACAGAGACCTGGATGTGGGCACTCTAGACAGGCAGATCAGTGAGGTGGAGTGGGAGCAGAGGCAGCTGGGGGCAGTGTCAACATTAGGGGTTACAAATGCTCAGTGAAACAAGGTGATCTTTTGACAGCTTCCTGGCTGAGGGTCTACATAGCTGAGGCCATGTGAGCTTCAGGGAATCTTTGGGGACATTTTCACATCTTCCTCTAACTCTGTTGGTCATCTGTCAGCCTCTTTTCTCCTTCCCCTTCCCCCACTATTAGTTCTAAGAAGAGGAGCCTGACAGATGTGCTCATTTCTCAGAACAGGAAGCGGCTGTGCAGGGAGGAGATAACACCTCGCTGGGGAATCGAGAAGTATCCGACAGAGCAAGGAAGGCCTTCCATCTGGCCAGCTTTGAAACAGGCTACTCAGCTGGGCACCAGGAGAGCATCACAAGCACTCTCTGGGGCAGACCTGCTCAACAGAGTTTGCAACCACCTGCTCCCAGAGGGTAGGTGACATGACAACCAGTATGCACTAGACCAGCGTCTTGAGTTTAAGACATCATCCAGTCCTCACAACAGCTACAAGGAGTGCAAGGTATGCTGTAACCCCAGCACTCACTGGAGGCTGAGTCAGAACTACCATGAGTTTGAGGACAGCATTGGTCTATACAGTGAGCTCCATGCCAGCCAGGACTGCATATGACATTCTCAACAACAAACCCAAACAAAATCTTGAGGAGTAAATGCTGTTCTTACTCTTCATGTCACAGACAACGACACAGGAGTAATGAAGCATTGATGTCCTCAAGGTCATGTCACACATCTTGGGTGAAGCTGAATCCTAGTAGCCTGGTTCTAGAGCCCAGCAAATCATTGCTCTGGGCAGTGCAGCATGCTTTGTGAGGCCTCTTTTCTCAACTCGGCCCACTCATCTCAAGCAGGGTGACTTGCTATCCACTCTCAAGTAGATGGTAACAGTGCTCTAGTCTCCCAGTGTTCCTGGCCAGAAGGGCACTCAGAGTCGAGAGTGACCTGTGTGTGACTACGTGTGCACACATGCAGGTGCCTGCTAAGGAAAGAAAAGGGCACTGACTCCCTGGGTCTGGAGTTAAAGGTGGCTGTGAGCAGCCTGATCTGGGTGCTGAGAACACAACGCTGGTCCTCTGATAAGCCATTGCTCCAGCTTTAGAATTAATTAACATTTCTATCCACCTTTGCATGAGGTCCCCCAACATTACCATCTCTCTGATGGAGTAAGAGATAGACTGCCATGGTCACAGAGTTTGTCCCATGTATATGATCTACATCAGCAGGAGGATACAGTCACTCCATGGCAGTCTCTCCTTTCTGTGTAGAACACTGTTCATTTGGCTGGAAAGCCACTCTTTTAGGGAGTGAGTACTTGTACTTATCCAAAGATCTGGATCTGCTCTCATCTTTGCTGTTCCAGCTGCCAAGGAAGGTAGCTGTGGGCAGAAGCAGCTCCGACAGGCTTCCTCGGCCTGAGCCAGTTTCCTGTCTGAGTGTTTCTTCACATATCAACTGGAGGTGCTTCCTGGATAAGAATAAGGCTGACTTACTTCCCAACAAGCTAGACTGTCAGAGCAGAGTACTCGAGTAGCCAGCAAGTCTGGCAAGTAGACTAAGATGTTTAATTCTGAACATCTTATCTATGAATGGGATTAAAAATGACTTCAATTCAGATTACTACAAGAATTCACCACCAGAGTGCAAATCATGACACACAGTCAACTCTGAGGAAATGTTAGGAACAACTAGTGTTCATTACTAACCAAGGTACAGTTTGAGTTTCCCATGATCTGTGAGTGCGCTTGTGTTTTCTTATCCTCAACCAGGGTCAGGCTGCTTCTCTCCTCACGTGCCATATTTTCTTCCTCAGGTTCTTTGGCATGCTGGTCTTTCAGCCCAGCTTCCTCCTACTCTTAGGCTCACAGGGACCACCTTTAAGGAAGCCATCTGCTTACTTTTTCCATTTACCCATAAGTTCTGGTCTCTGGGCCTAGGCTGGTGCTTGGCCTAGAGAAGGTGCTGAAAAGAACAGAGGCCAGTAGAGTTGGTTCCCTCCTCATTCTCATCTTTCTTGGCAATACCACAAGAAGGCCTTGCAATATCAAGCAACTAGGCAGGAATCTGGCAGTCTCCAGACACCAAGTCCTCAGAGGCTCATGCAGAAGGCTGGGAAGCTTATAGGAAAGTACTAGAAGAGACATCTTCTCTGAGCACACACCATCAGTCCCAGAACTTGTGAGGCAGAAGCAGGAGATCCTTGAGCTAGAGACCAGCTTAGTCTATATACTGACTTCCAGGCCAGCCAAGATGTATAGTATGACCCCTGTCTCAAAACAAGCAAGAAAGCACATAAACACATAAATCAACAACCACATTCTGGGGGCCAGTGAGATGGTTTTGCAGGTAAAGGTGCTTGTTGCCCACGTCTTTCAACCTGAGTTTGATCCCCAGAACCTATACAGTGAGAGAGAACCAACTTCCATAAATGTGCTGTAGCACCTGTGCCCCCATCAGATATACACGCATAATAATAATGATGATGATGATGATGATGATGATGATGATGATAACGATGATGATGGCATCTGTCCAGTTGTATTGGGACAACTGGGATCCACAGCAGCCTCTCCTGCCTCCTTCGCCTCAGTCATGCCCAGCCTCTCTCCTGGAGGTGTTCAGTCTTGGCTGCTGGTGAAAAACGCTGGGCAGGGTGGGTTTTTCTTTTCGGCTCCGTAGCTAGTTTGCTTGAGATAAGTCCATTCCCCTGTCTGGTGTTTCCCTACCTATAAAGTGAAGGAGCAGCTTGAGAAATGGCTCAGTTCCTAGCACCCACATGGTGGCTCACAGCAATCTGTAACTCCAGTACCAGAGATTCCAAATCCAATGTCCTTCTCTGACCCCCAAGGGTACCAGACACATACATAGTGAATGCACAGACCTACATGCATGCAACTACTCATACACTTAAAAATAAATAAATCTCAAACAAATAATAAGTGAAAGTGATCCCATCACAGGGATTCAAGGGCTACTGGGAAGAGGAAGAAAGTAACTCATTTGGGTCCTTTCAGGGGCATCCAAAAGGCTAAGTACCCCACATGTGAAGGTGGAGACCCAGCATTCCGGGAGGATGTGTTGCTGCAAAAGGGCTTGTCCCTCCTCTACCTAAAAGCCCGATGGTTCTGCTCCCCATCCTGAGGAGTTGAGGGGAGAGGACAGTGGCTCATCTATGAGCCAGGGCAAGCTTCCAAGTAGTCGGACCTTGCTCAAACACTGTAGCCTCAACCTCTTCACCCTAGCACTGCCTCCAACTAGTCCGGACAAGTCCTGGGTATTTTCAGCCACCTTTATCTGATTAGAAATGTTTGGAATTCCACTGGTTGAAGGCAAGTAATCTGGAGGATTATGCAATGGGGACACATCTCTAGAATGCTCTTTCCTTCTGCTCTTCCCTTCTGCTCTTCCCCCTCTGCTACATATGAATGTTCCAAATATCTGAAACCTTAGAGGTCTTTGTGGGCCACATCTACCACAGCCCAGGTTCATCAGCCCTTCACGATGTAGAGCTACAGGCTGCAGACACTCAGGGGAGTGCCACCCAAAAGTGTGCTATCCAAGCAACTAATATATACATCATTACCATTAAGTCCAGACAGCTAACTATCTGCTTAGGTATATGGACTTCTCACAAATCTTAGTGTCATGACATGTGGCTCCTGCCTGGATTAATTTATCTCAACAGATGGACACTAAAGTCCAGGTATATACCCAAAGACCACCAGATATAAGTCAAAACCTTGTCTTAGGCCTCCTAACTCCTGGAGCAAAGACTCTGCTGAGCCTGGTGTTCTAGGTACAAGAACAGCTGCACCCACAGGCATGGCAGCAGAATCAAATGGCCCATGGTATATGTCCAATAAATGCTTTGACTCCAGCTAAAGATGAGTGGCACTCCCCACAGTCTGTTAGTTTTAGCTTTATTAATAATAGCTAGTACTCCTCCCAGGAAAGTCTAATTATATAACCCAGGTTGGAGTTGAATTCATTTTGTAAGCTGGCATTGAACTCCAATGATTCTATTCCCTTGGCCTCAAGTGCTCAGAGAACAAGCACACAGTAAGTTCTTCCTTTTGCTGCTCTTTTCCACACCCAATGCTTTTAGGCTTGGAAGCTAGAGATTTTGAGAAAGAGATACCATATGCCCTCTAGTTCCTCCACGTCTCAAGAGACAGTAAAGGGAGGACATATCGATTGTTCTGTTCCAACCTGCCTACCCACCACCCATCAGCCATCTGTACAGGTTGTCTTTGTAAGCTAGGCTGCCTGGAGTTAGGAGCAGGGAGGTCCAGACAAGTGGGCCTGTTTATTTCTGGGCTTTCATCTATTCAGTCTGCACTGTGTCAGGTGGTGAGCACCCATGAGCTGGGGACAAAGCAGTGGGCCTGAGCCCTGAGCTCCCTCTGCCTAGGCCTAACATCTCCACAGGAAGGACGTTGAACCAAGATTGTGCTTTAAGATAACTAGAGGTGCCAGTTGTGGTGATACATGACTTTAATCCTAGTACCTAGGCAGAGGTAAATGGATTTCTGTGAGTTCAAGGCCAGTCTGGTCTACACAGGGAGACCCTGTCTCAACAAACAAACCAAAACCAAATAACAACAAAACAAAAACAACCCAAAAGCCAAACAAACCAAAACCCCCAAAATAACCAAACACAAAAAACCCAGTAAGTAGAGATGATACACAAGGGCAGCCAGGTGGCTAAGCTTTGCCCCCAGAATGCAACTAAAGAAAGTAGTCTCAGGGAAGGTGTGACTAGGCAGAGCAACAGAGCCTGCTTCAGGCCAGAAAAGCCATTCCAGTGCCAGGCACAGAGCTGGCAGTTCTATAGAGAACAAAGGCCAGAGTATGCCAGGCTTGAGGGGCCTAGTGAGGCAGCATCGTGGGGGACGGGCACGCACAAACGTGTAGGTGAGGTCCATGGAGATCAGACAGCTGAGAGCAGAAATGAAAACAGGCTGGGTCCCAAAGGGCAGCAGCTTCAGCTCTGTAAACACCAGACAAGCGGAGGAGGGTTCAGGTGCAGGTCTGGGGACCCAGCTGAGCTCAGCAGGAGGATGGGACCTCCCTAGTCTCCTCTATCAATGATGATGACACTAAACTGAACAGAAGCTGCCGCAAGACACGCCTGGGCAGAGCCATCTTCTCAGGCTCCACATTCCAGATGGTCTTTTCCTACCCTCCGATTGATCTAGCCAGCTCCACCCACAAGCTCTTGAAGATCCTATCCCTGTTTAGAGGGGGGCAACCCTTCCCTAACCGATGGATCTCTGAGAACATGGCTGCAGGTGCAGGAGAAAGTCAGCATTACTGTAACTGCCAGGCTAGCAGTGCCTGACCTACATCTCCATGCTTGGTTGCATGAAAGAAAATACCAGGGCTTTCCGTTAGTGTCACTAGATGCAGCTGGTTCAGGGAAGCCTGAGTTTTTTGTAGGCCTGTGGAGAGTAGGGTAAAATGGCTGGCCTCCAAAGTCTGATCTGGCTTTGGGGACCTCTGTAGATTTCAGAGATTAGAATCGTTCTAATCTTCCTTCTACCAAGGTCCCTCACTGAAGCGTTCTTCTTTTTCTAATACATTATTCTTAAGAAAACCACACACACACACACACACACACACACACACACACACAGAGAGAGAGAGAGAGAGAGAGAGAGAGAGAGAGAGAGAGAGAGAGAGAGAGAGCACACTCAATGACTCATTTGGAAAACAGTTCCCAAACTTAACAGTTGTTTTTATTACAAACGTAGCTTTAGTTTTTCAGAGGAGGAGCACAACAACAACAGCAACAACCCCCCACACAGAGAAACAAACAAACCCCAACAATTTAAAAGTTCTGGCCAGGAGTGGCCACAAGTACAACTGTGAGCCCAGCACCTGGGAGGTGGAGGCAGAAAACCAGAAGCTGAAGGTCATTCTCAGGCCAGCCAGGCTGTGTAGACCCTGGCTTGTGGTAAGGACCTGGTCAGGAGACATGGCTTTCCTCCGTTCTAGCATGGTACTCCCGGTCACTATCATCTCAATGAGGTAGGCTTTACTTACATCCTTACATCAGAAGAGCTCTCACTCTGGTTCCAAAGACCTAGGACTCTTCCCTGGGAATTCTGCTTCCCTCAAGGGAGTGGTGGCATGTAAGGAAAGAGACTGAGGTTTTACATTAGAAGAAAAGATTCTATCCGCAGACAATGAACTCATGAATCTTAGAGAAGAACCCCCTGCCTCCACTTTACTAAGTCAGTATAGTCCCTAACTGCATTCTAGTGATCCTTTACCTACCAGCGTACCACAGGGTAACACCCCTCATCACAGAGACTTCTCTTTGCAGGGGATGGAAACCATTACCGAAAGCCATCCCTGGTGAAAATGTGGAGAACAACTGACCACTGGAATACACGGCCTCAACAGATACGTCGGAAAAACAACCCCCACACCTAAGACCTAGGATACACTGTGGAAGAGGGTGTGGAAAAAATTTGAGAGGCAGAAGACCAAGAAGTCAACTTTGAAAATGTGTCTCCTAGAAACGATAGGGAAGCTACACTCATGCTACCTCAACAACAATCTGAACAATATCAACGCCAATGGACACGGTAACATGGAAGGGAGAAATCCAACCCTAGAAAAAGGACCATGGAAACCACTGTGAGGGAAGGAGAACTGGTCTTCTCCAGGGAGGTGTCCCCTACTTGGTTATCCAGTATTAAGTAGCCAGCCTGGAAATCATATTGTTATATATACATTACATATATATGTGTAACAATAATTAAAAAAAAAAAAAAGAGGCCATGAATTTGCAGAGGAGTAAGGGGTTGGAAGAAAAAGGAGAGAAATGATGTAAATATATATATATATATATTTTGGTTTTTCGAGACAAGGTTTCTCTGTCTAGCCCTAGCTGTCCTAGAACTCACTCTGCAGACCAGGCTGGCCTCGAACTCAGAAATTCTCCTGCCTCTGCCTCCCAAGTGCTGGGATTAAAGGTGTGCGCCACCACCACCCAGCTATATTTTAATTTTTAAAAAATATTTATTTATTTATTTTATGTATATAAGTATACACTGCAGCTGTACAAATAGTTGTGAGTCTTCATCTGGTTGTTGGGAATTGACTTTTAGTACCTCAGCTAGCTCCGGCTCAAAGCCGGATTGATTTATTATTATAAATAAGTACACTGTAGCTGGCTGGGCGGTGGTAGTGCACACTTTTAATCCCAGCACTTGGGAGGCAGAGGCAGGAGAAGTTCTGAGTTCTAGGCCAGCCTGGTCTACAGAGTGAGTTCCAGGACAGCCAGGGCTACACAGAGAAACCCTGTCTCGAAAAAACAAAACAAAAAAAAGAAAAAGAAAAAAGAAAAAAAAGTACACTGTAGCTGTCTTCAGACACACCAGAGGAGGGTGTCAGATCTCATTACCAAGTGGTTGCTGGGATTTGAACTCGGGACCTTTGTAAGAGGAATCGGTGCTTGTGCCCGCTGAGCCATTTCTTCATCCTGACTTTCTTCATTTATAAACCAAAGTGCTGAAGGAACACTGAAAAAGCCATTTAAGAAGCCTTTGGTGCATGCCTTACACTGCCCACCCAGGAGCCTATCATTGGCTCCCCAATGTTCTTGGCCTGTGCTGCTTCTACCTACTAGCTCACTGACCCTTGAGAACTGGCTGTAACAGGAACTGGATGGAATTGCATCTGGTCACCAACTTCCTTCTGATGCCAATGAAAAGATGGCCACTATTTTTGGCAGGTGCTGAGCTTTTATATGTGTTTAAAATTAATAAAATTAACATCTATGGATGAGGAAGTGGAAGGTCATCAAGGTGAATGTACTTGCTCAGGAGCCTACAGACACAAAATGAGAAGGTAGTGTTGAAACCCAGACATGTTTGACGGTGGAGCCTGTCAAGAGCCAGGCCTAGGGATGTGCCTTTACTATGGTGGTATCAGCACAGACTATCCACAGCTGATGAGCTACAGGCATCACTTGGCAGCCCAATCCTTTGTGGCCTGTCCTAAGCACCTAGGATAGAGTCTGGGGCCAAGAGCAGGTGGAGGCTATAGTCTTTAAAATGTTCAGTATGAAGCAGGGCAGCTAGACAAAAGCCAGATGCCCATACCAGAAAGGACACTGAACAATAAGAAAAAGTGCACAGGGTAGAAGGAGAGCTGAGGGGAACCCAGAATCACAGTAATGGAGAAAGAGTGGACGATTAGAGGCTCAGTGGGTAATGTTCTTCCAGAGGCCCTAGGTTCAAGACCCAGCACTTACATGGAGGTTCCAAACCTCCTGTAAATCCAGTCCTAAGAGGTCTAACATCCTCTTCTGGCCTCCCTGGGCACTTCAGACATACATGGTGCATAGATATTATACAGGCAGAAAGCTCATACACATAAAATAAATAAATAAATTTAGTTAAAAAAAAAAAAAGAGTGAATGACGGGGTGTTTTGAGTCTAACAGACTGGATTTGGATTGAGTTTTATTGGTATTTAGTAGTAGTATTAAACATTTTTGTTTGTTTGTTTTTTTCGAGACAGGGTTTCTCTGTGTAGCTCTGGCTGTACTGGAACTCACTCTGTGGACCAGGCTGTCCTTGAAATCAGAAATCCACCTGCCTCTGCCTCCCAAGTGCTGGGATTAAAGGCATGCGCCACCACTGCCCTGCGCATTAAACCTTGTAACAACTATTATTTAACTTGAACACTCTCCATGTTCTAGTAGAGACAGTAAGAACAAAGAATGCAACTTTAGTGTATACAGCTTCCCATGAAAGACTACTGTGGAGATTAAAACCGACAGTGCACCTACAGTATCCTGCACACCATTGGACTCAATATAACAGTAGTATTTATTATATTAATTATAGGTATGTCATCCTAGCGACCCTCTGATGCCTAAGAGATGACTTGAAACTCTCCAGAACAAAGTTAGGGATGTAGAAACTGACAGAATCCTAACTTGATTTGGAAACTTTCCATGGGGAAGGCTGGCAACTCAGCATGACCACTGCAGGCCATAGAGGCCATATATGGCCTTCTCCTGGGAACCTCATAGATCCTAGCTGTGAGCTCATGTGTGTTCTCAAAGTCTGATTCCTCATCAATATGAGACTCCACGGTCGTGTTTTATTATTCCTGATAATATATAGAGTACACTTTAAAAAGAGCTATGGGTGGCCGGGTGGTGGCGGCGGCGCACGCCTTTAATCCCAGCACTTGGGAGGCAGAAGCAGGCGGATATCTGAGTTCGAGGCCAGCCTGGTGTACAGAGTGAGTTCCAGGACAGCCAGGGCTACACAGAGAAACCCTGTTTCAAAAAAAAAGAGCTATGGGTATTGGCCAGGTATAGTGGTACACACCCTTAATCCCAGCACTCAAGAGACAGAGGCTGAGAGATGCAGATAGATCTCTGTGAATTTGAAGCTAGCCTTGTCTACATAGTGAGTTACAGGCCAGTCAAGGCTATATAGTGAGACCATCTCAAATAAACAAGGGAACAAATTAACTAATTAATTAAGTTTAAAAAATATTCAAGACTGTAGGTGCTATCCTGGTGGCCCATATCTTTAATCCCAGCTCTTAGGAGGCTGAGACAGAAGGATGGCTATTGAGTCCAAAGCCACCCTGGTCTACACAGTAAATTCCAGGCCAGCCAAAGTTACATGGTGAGAATTGGTCAAACAACACTTCACCCCACAAGGAAAAAATTTAAAAAGTGGGGATATTATATGAGAATTAACCTGGCTCTGTATCACTTACTAGCTGGGCCAGAGACCCTGATACACATATTTATTAACCTTTCTGCTTTCAAGTTTTCACATGTCTCTATTGGGTGGTTGAGAACTAACACATAAAATACTATGATGGACATGCAGCAAGTTTCACTTAATACATGAAAATGTTATTTTGTATCCCTGTTATAAATGTACAGTACTAAACAAATCTAAGGAGGATGTGTGTGCAGAAGAAAAGATACTTGCTGCTCCTCCATAGGACCAGCACTTTGTTCCCAGCACCTGCATCCAGTAGCTTACAATCATCTTAAATCTGGCTGTCCCAGAACTCACTGTGTAGATGCAGAGATCCACCTGCTCTGCCTCTTGGCATAAAGGTATATGCCAACAAATCTACTTGTAGTGATTTGTTCCTAAGGTGTACTATAGTCACAGATAGTCTAAGAAACACATAGGTCTGTTAACTGTGTATCATAATCGCTGAGGGTGATGGGGAATGTCAAGCAGGAACTACATACATTGTAATCCTAGCGCTCAGCAAGTGGGGACAGGAGCATCACCCGAGCTTCAAGCTTGAGGTCAGCCTGGACAATACAACAAGAACCTCATCTCCAAAACCAAAACAGTACAGTAATTAATAGCAACAGTGGCCTATAAATGTCAACCACTCTTTCTGTTTATACAGGGAAACACAGTATTTTTTTTTTTTTTTTTTTTGGTTTTTCGAGATAGGGTTTCTCTGTGTAGGCCTGGCTGGCCTCAAACTCAGAAATCCTCCTGTCTCTGCCTCCCAACTGTTGGGATTAAAGGCATATGCCACCACCACCCAGCGGTAATGCACAGTATTAAATAAATGGCTAGAGGGGTTTGATTACAGAAATTAAAAGAATTCTCTAAGTAACAAAACCAAAAGAGTGACAAAATGAACCCACCACTGAGGTTCCACAACTATTAATTCAGTGCCAACCTAATGCCATCTGTTCCTCAACTGCTCTCTACTCTGTGGTACTGTGAGGCAAATTCCAGATGCACTCAGTACGAGTTTGTGAGAAGCAAGGTATATTCTGGAAAAAATTTATGTATAAAATTTGAACCTTCCCCACGTTCAATCTTGGAAAGATTTTAAATGTGATCAAACTTTTCCAGAGAGGATAGCTTTGCTCAGCATGAGGAGGATGCAGTGTATGGATAAGGTCTAGCATGACTCAAGTCATAAATGGTTTATGTTTGCAGCCAGTTAAAAGCCTTAGAATAAGGGTATCCCACCCAAAAAAGCACTAAAGTGATGAGATGGGGGAGGAGACACAGACGGATGGACAGAGTGTTCAAAATTTATTAAAGACTTAACTATGAAGAACAAAACTCTGAAACTTTCAGGAGAGAGCTGTGGAGGGGGCTGGGGTAAAGCCACTTTGGCCAAGCCTGACGACCTGACGAGGACCCATGTGCTGAGAGGAAAGAAGAGATTACTGAACTTTGTGCTCTGACCTGAACATGTGCACCCAACATACAGACATACCCATAAAACAAACCAATTTAATTAAAAAGTTAAGAAATATTTTAGAAGAATATATTGACAATGTCTTTAAGGATCACAAACAAAGAAAGGGAAAGTCTATTAAAATATAAATGTTATAAATCACAAAAGATTCAATTCCATTAAAATACTGAATGGTTAGGAACACTTACTACTCTTAGAGAGGACCCAAATTCTGTTGCCAGCCCTTACAGTAGGTAGCTCAGAGCTTCTGTAACTCCAACTCTAGGAGACCTGAAACCTCTGGCCTCTGAGGGCACCAGTCCTTACATATAGATACCCACACACAGACACATAAACACACATATTTACTAAAAATAAATCTTAAAAAAAATTCTAGGCATTAAAAAATTGTCATATAGAAGGCTGGAGAGATGGCTCAGCAGTTAAGCTCATTGACTGTTTTTCCAGAAGTCCTGAGTTCAATCTCCAACAACCACATGGTGGCTCACAACCATCTGTAATAGGATCTGATGCCCTCTTCTGGTGTGTCTGAAGTCAGAGATAGTGTACTCATATACATAAAATAAATAAATAAATAAGTCATATGTAGAAAAAAGAAATCAGAAACTGAAAGATGTTATTATAACATGAGTAGACAAAATATTCACACACAGGATAATATAAAGAACCCTACAAATCCCTAACTCAGTAGAAGTGGAACAAGGATTTTACATGTATTTTAAGAGAAAACATGAGTGGCTGGCACCCAGAAGAAACCTTTTAGCCCCACTTGCAATCTAAAAAATGAAAATTAAAAACAAAACAAAACAAAACCAAAACCCACAGGATACCTACCATCTCACACCCAGGAGATCCATAAAAATTTAAAAGTCTGCTCAGATCAAGATTAGCAAAGACGACGGGCGGTGGTGGCGCACGCCTTTTAATCCCAGCACTTGGGAGGCAGAGGCAGGTGGATTTCTGAGTTCGAGGCCAGCCTGGTCTACAGAGTGAGTTCCAGGACAGCCAAGGCTATACAGAGAAACTCTGTCTTCAAAAAAACAAAAAACAAAAAACAAAAAAACAAACAAAAAAAATTAGCAAAGACGCACATGCTAGCAGTAGTGTGAACTCAAATAAATCCATGACAACCCAGAATTACCTTCCTATCAATGATTTCACACCATTCCCGAGTATACATTCAAAACATTCATCTTGAAAATGGAAGTCCAAGGGCTTGCAGCAGCAGCAGCTGTTGAGTGCTTGACAACTACTCAGGTGCGCCAACCAGACAGGCACACTCTCAGACTCCCAAGGAGGAGCCCAGCCCACTATGACTTATGCAACCCCTACTGGTGATTTTGATAGGCTAAAGTTTGGGAACTGCTGCTTTTGAATGTGTATGTACATAAGTACAGGACACATACAAGCATATGTGTGTGTAAAAGCAAGGAACCCAACAGCCCAAACAACCACTAAACACCTTGAGACCTAATCATGTAAAATGAGCTGGGAACGAGGTTCGTGCCTGTACAATCCTTGCACTGAGGGGCTGAGGAAGGACAACTATGAGTTTGAGGCCAGTTTGGACTACAGAGGTTCTAGGAGCCTGAACCTAGGAGTAAGACCCTGTCCCTTAAAAAATTCTAAAGGAGCTGGAAAAGTGGCTCATGGGTTAAGAGCACTGACTGCTCTTCCAGAGATCCTGAGTTCAATTCCCATCAACCACACGGTGGCTCACAACCATCTGTAATGGGATCGATCAGATGCTGTCTCCTAGTATGTCTGAAGAGAGCAACAGTGTACTCACATATATGAACTAAGTAAGTAAATCTTTTTTAAAAAATTGCTTCTAAAAATAAAACAAATAACCTCCCCAAAGAAAAAAATGGACAAACTACAGCTATACATGTAACATAGATGGATCTCAATGCTGAATGAAAAAACCAAAATACATAGAAACATACATCTTTAAGTTTTATTTAAAGCTTAAAGGCATGGAGAAAGAGAGTCTATACTGTCTGGGGATATAAACTGAAGTTCAGGAACTACCACTCCAAAATATTGCTGGAGCATGCTGATTATCTCAAGCTGAGGGCACTTGTGGAACAGCAGAGCACTGCATGGAGGACTCTTTACCTTCTCTCATAACCTAAAGGCAGACCTGTGCAAAAGTTAAAGAACTGTCATGAACCTAACTCCCTGGCAATATCACAACCAAGAGAAACTGAACTAAGAAGAGCTGGCCATAACATGGCCCAGACACCTTCTATCACAAGCTCCTCCCTTTTCCTCTATGGGAGCCTCAGGTGCCTACACCCCACACCTTTTTCCTATGAAGTGGGTTGGGCGTTCGCTTTCTTTCATACCATGCATGCTCCTGTACATACAATGAACTTGTAAAGGCCACATGCCTCCTCACCTGTTAAGTCTGTCCTCTGTGATTGATCTCACAGACTCAATTACAAGACCCTCTGAGGATAAAGGAGGCCTTTTCTTTCTCTATAAATCCATGCGGCAAAACAAAGCCCAATAAACCTCAGGAGAACAAGCAGTGGGTGATGGACAGACGGGGAAGAGTGTAGAGGACTTTACAGTACTCCTGATGGTAGAATTTGCTTTTTATTTCTATTTATTTAGTGTGAAGTGGGGGAGGGAAAAGAAGAGTGAGAGCTCATACTCTGTTGCACCTGTGGAGGTCATAGACTTTCAGGAGTCTGTTCTCTTCTCCCACCATGTGGTTTCCAGAGAGGGGAACTCCAGTTGTCAGGCTTGGTGGTAAGTGCCATCTGAGATGTCTTACCAGTCCATATTCTGATTTTTTTTTTATGTTAATAGTACACTGTAGCTGTCTTCAGACACACCAGAAGAGGGCATCAGATCTCATTACAGATGGTTGTGAGCCACCATGTAGTTGCTGGGAATTGAACTCAGGACCTCTGGAAGAGCAGTCAATGATCTTAACTGCTAAGCAGTCAATGATCTTAATTGCTGAGCCATCTCTCCACCCCCAATATTCTGATTTTTAAAATTTTTGTTTTATTTACTTATTTATTTTTTTCTCTAAGAGGGTCTCACTGTATAACTCTTCATATTCTGATTTTTAAAAGCTGGGTAAAGAGTTAGTTTACACATATTTTCTATTCTTGAAGCTATACATATGCATTAGTTATTTTATATTGCCAAACAAGTGGCACGTATCATACAAATCCCAGCACTTGGAAGTTTGAAGCAGGAAGACTGTCTCCAGTTCAAGGCCAGTCTGAGCCATACAGTAAATTCCAGGCCAAACTGGGCTACCAATGAGACCCTGTCTCAAAAGACTAAAACCAAATAATTCTCTGTTGTACTTGTAATAAATTAATTTTACAAAACAATTCAGAGTGTACAGGGCCACTACAGCAAACACTGCAAGGAAGAACTGCAACCATGTATGCTACGTGTGTGGTACCTGAAGGGTTAAGCTGGTTTCTCTGCCAAAAGGATGGGAGGGTGGCAGCTGGGCCACAGTGGGAGTTCCTGGCTCCAGCTGGCTGCAGCAGGGATCAAGCTCCACGCCCAGGAACAGGCACCTGGGGGAGGGGTCTGGACAGGTGGTACCTACAGTCCCTGGTGACCTGATCTATGTGAAGGGCTCGATCCAATCAGAAGTGGGTCTCCTGTTAGAGCTCTTCCAGCTGCTAAGTCTTGCGGGTGGCAGCCTGAAGATGGTGAGAAGGGGAAGAGAGCCTAGGTGGCAGGGTGGGGGAGGAGAAGGAAGTGGGTGGGCTGGGCTCAGATACCAGGGGAGGCTACTGGGATTATCACCTGCTGAGAGTGAGATTAGGTTTCCTGGGAAGGGCTCTTCTATCTAAGGCTCCCTTGAAAGCTGTCTCCCAGTGGCTTTTCTCTGCTGGACAGATGGTGTCTGAGCTGTCTCCTGGAGGGTGGGCTTCTTGAGGGAATGGTGGAAATAGGGTGGAGTCTGCTCCCTGCTCTTCAGACGCCTGCTTACCCTTGGGATTCCCTACCTTCCAACAACTGTAGCCTGTGCTGCTCTTTCTTAGTCAGAGGTTATTCAGAGTAGGCAGGGCCTGTAGTCTATCATACAAGTTACTCCCATCTAGCTTTTACAACACCAACTGCTTAACGCTTACACACGAGTCTTACATTTGAGGAAACTGAAGCTTGGTAAAGTTAAACAGTTGTCTAGAGTCAAAGAGCAAATAACTAACACGTGAATACAAAAGGCTGCAGCCCCAGCAGAAAACAATTATTTGCTCTAGTGTATTCTGCTTATGGAAGCAAGTACCTCCTCACTGTTCAGTCCAGATGGCTGGACCCTCTCTTTCTTCCTCCTTCCCACTAAGCAACAGCAAAACCAGTATATCAAGCCGGGCGGTGGTGGCACACGCCTTTAATCCCAGCACTTGGGAGGCAGAGGCAGGCGGATTTCTGAGTTTGAGGCCAGCCTGGTCTACAGAGTGAGTTCCAGGACAGCCAGGGCTACACAGAGAAACCCTGTCTCAAAAAACAAAACAAAACAAAACAAACAAACAAACAAACAAAAAACCCAGTATATCAAGCTATGATATCTCCACATCTGCCATAAATCTGCGTGGTACAAGCAGCTAACACCATCTTGTTCCTACTCATGCTTGAGTACTTCATTCTCCAGAGTAGTGGTTCTCACCCTTCCTCACGCTGAGATCCTTTAATACAGTTCCTCATGATGTGGCGACCCCCAAACATAAAATTATTTTTATTGCTACTTCATAACTGTAATTTTGCTGCCATGAATCATAATGTAAATATCTGACATGCAAACACTGTGAGAGGACTGCTCAACCCCCAAGGGGTTGGCAACTGACTGGCTGAGATCCCTGCTCCAGAGTGAGCAGAGATTCTCCTAAAGCTTAAGATAAGGGCTGGTGAGATGGCTCAGCGGGGAAGAACACCGACTGCTCTTCAGAAGGTCATGAGTTCAAATCCCAGCAACCACATGGCAGCTCACAACCACCTGTAATGAGATCTGACACCTTCTTCTGGTGTGTCTGAAGACAGCTACAGTGTACTTACATATAATAAATAAATAAATCTTTAAAAAAAAAAAAAAAAAAGCTTAAGTTGGATCTGGTCATTTCTTGCCTCAAAACTCCTCTATGCCTGTCAGAATAAAAGCAGTGTTCTATGTGGGCCTGCAGGAGGGCCTGGCTGCAGGTTACTTCAGGCTCAATTTCTACACACTCTTTGCCTCTCTGATATTAACATATTTGAAGTCTTTTTGGACTTGCTGTCCCTTCTATTTCAATATTCTTTCCCCTAATACTTGCATGGATCACACCTTACTGCACTCAGGCCCAAGGAAGCCCTTGTCAGAGGTCTTCCTGATGACCCTAGCTACCAACAGAAAATGTTCTTCTCTTATATTTTCTCCTGTGGTCCTAAACACTCCCTGATATAATAAGTACTTAGAATCTGCTTCTCTTACTAGGATATCAGCTGAATGGCAAGATAGTGCTCACACTATTTGCTCAACCTCTAGCCCAATGCCTGACATACAGCAGGAACTCTGTATTTGTTAATGAACAAGTGAATGAATGACCAACATCTCTCAGGAAATGACTCACTTTAGAGAGGAAGGCTGCCCAAATACCCTTGGCTTTTTCTTAAGCCTTGTGACCTTTGGTAGCCCCAGAGCAGTGGTCAATGTCCTTCCCTGTTACAAAATGTCCTGGGTACATACCATCATCACCATGTCATCCACTTGTGCTTCCGGGCATGTGTACACACACAGGGACGTGGGAGCTGGAACACAAGAGTGGTTCTAGGAGGGGGAGTGAGCTTGGGCACTGAGAGACCAGGAACAGTGAACTCTAGGGCACTTATCTTGACATTGCTGCCCTGCCGAGATCCCTATACTACACACACTCCGGCTTTTATCTTCATGAATAAAAAGTCACTGTATAGTTGAGGGGGCTGATACACACTTGTAATCACAGCACTCAGGAGGCTGAGGCAGGATGACTGAGTTCAAGGCCAGCCTGGGCTGTATACCAAGATGGGGTGGAGGTGGGGAGAAAGTTAATGGAAGATTTTGAGTCAAGGAATAACAGCTTGACCCACAATTATAAAAGGCTCACATTTGCTGTGTGAAGGGAGCTAGGGCAAAGCAGGGAGACTATGGGGGAAGTTTCCTTGACTTGGTGAAAGAGAGAATGAGCAATAGTTAATTCCTAGCCTTGGCCTGGCTATTTCCATTGCAGAAAGTACATCCTGGGCTTCTCTTCAGCTGTTCTCATGGCACCGTGTCTGTTCTGCCAGCAGCCTGGTGAGGCAAGTGTCAGCAGAGACATTTTACAGAGAAGAAATCTGAGGCTCTGAAACCCAGAGTCACCTATTAAAGATTATATAGTAACTCATTAAGAAATCTGACAACAAATGCTGGCAAGAGTGTGGGGAGAGAGGAATCCTTATTTACTGAAAGCTAGTACAGCCGTTATGAAAATCATGTAAGGTTTCTCAAAAATTTTAAAACAGAGGTACCATATGAGCCAGCTATAATACTGGGCATCTGCCTAAAGGACTCTATATCCTACCACTGAAATCCTTGTATGTCGACAGTCACTGCAGCCAGCGCTACTAACAAGGAAACAGAGCCAGCCTATATGTCTATCAACAAAAGAATGGATAGCCGGGCAGTGGTGGCGCACGCCTTTAATCCCAGCACTTGGGAGGCAGAGGCAGGCGGATTTCTGAGTTGGAGGCCAGCCTGGTCTACAGAGTGAGTTCCAGGACAGCCAGAGCTACACAGAGAAACACTGTCTCAAAAAAACAAACAAACAAACAAAAAAAAGAATTACATTCTATGGCCATACCACCCTGAACGTGCCCAATCTTGTCTGATCTCCGAAGCTAAGCAGGGTTGGGCCTGGTTAGTACATGGGAGACTGCCTGGGAATACTGGGTGCTGTAGGCTAAAAAAAAAAAAAAAAAAAGGAATTACATTCTGATAAACGGAACCTAGGCTGTAATGTACAAGTGTGTATGGGTATATAAATGAGTATAAATGTGAGTAAAGCTGAAAAAAAAATCTAGGAAGGAGACCAAGCAGAAATAATATAGGTGGTAAGGAAGAACAGTGGTGGGCAAAAGAATACATGGGACATGAAAAAAGAAGAGACTGGGGAAGAAGGTTAGATGAGGGAGGGAAAATCTACTACAACCCACTGTTGAAGATGCCATATCTAATACTGTGTGCTAATTTTAAAAAAAAGTTACACAACAAATAGCTAGTCTCCAGTGGTGCTCTATATCTACTTGACTGGCTACACCTATCAACATTCTAACCAGGCTTCAAAGTCCACCCTAGCTTATCCAATGGCCTGTTTCCTGTCAAGAACGTTATCAAATGGGGCTACCAATCACTGAGTGCTCCTTAGGTGCTGGATGCAAAATTCTGTTGCCCAAATTCATGGGTCATGCAATCCTCCTGCCTGGGCCTTTCTAGTAGCCAGGGCTACCTACCTATTTACTGCACCTACCTCTAAATGTGAAGCTCATGTGATATGCCACTGACTGAGCGAGGCAAAGTCACAGGCAAGTTTGCATATTTTTCTGTCACAGAGCTAACTCTTCTTCCCTCACTTGTTTTGCTTTTGATAGTCTTACAATGTAGCTAAGGTTCTCCTGGAACGCAATCCACCATGTAGCCCAGCCTAACCTCAAACATGTGGCAACCTGTAATGGAGGCTTTTCCATCTGTGTACAAGTTCCTCAAAATAATGACTCTGAGACTTAATATTTCATGAATAAATGTTTAGGCCAATAGCTTTGGCTTGTTCCCTGACTGAATCGTAACTTATTTATCCATTCATTCTAATTTAAGTCGCACCATGTGGTTTTAGCTCTCCTGAGTTTCATGTGACCGTCTCCACCAGCATCTGGGGAGAATCTCCCCATTTATTCTATTCTGAGTGCCATATGACTGGTTACCTTCTTCTCAGTTTTATGAATTTGTCTTCTCCAGCATTTGTGCCTGACTCTTTCCCAGAATTCCTCTTTCTCTCTGCTAGAACTCCCATCTCCTATTTCCTGCCTCAGTTCATTGGTTACAGGCATTTTTTACTGACAGGTGATGCTTCCATATAGTTCCCAACAGATCCTGTCTACAACAATCTTCCTTCCCCAGTCTTCTAGGTGCTGATATTACAGGTAGGAGCCACCAAAATAATCATGATGGTGGTAGTAATAGTAGTAGTAGTAGTAGTAATAATAATAATAATAATAATTTTTTTTTTTTGGTTTTTTGAGACAGGGTTTCCCTGTGTAGCCTTGGTCACTGTAGACCAGGCTGGCCTTGAACTTAGAAATCCGCCTGCCTCTGCCTCCTAAGTGCTGGGATTAAAGGTGTGCGCCTGGCAATGATAATAATTTTTAAAACTTTAAGTTATATGTGTGTGTCTGTGGAGGTCAGAAGAGGATGTAGAATCTTCTGGAGCTGGAGTTTACAGGAGGTGCTGGGGAGTGAACTGGGGTCCTCTGCAAGAACAAGAAAGCACTCTTCAACTTCTGAAGCATCTCTCTAGCTTCCCACTTCTTTCTTTTTGAAAAAAAAATACGCCTAACATTTTTTTTTTTTCTGGTCATAGGTGGAGCTCCAACAGATTACACTGAAGTATACAAGTTTGTCTGTTTGAATTCTCCTAGTCAGGCTCTAAAAGGCTTAAATTTAAAATCAAAATCTACAAATAAATTTTGTTTGCCCATCTACAATGCTGGCCTGAGCTTAGAACTTAGGCAAAAAGAGACAAAAGGATCAAGAGTCACAGGGTTAAATGAAGGCAGAAAACAAAACTTTCTTGAGACTTCAGTCCCTCAAAAAACTGCTTTCCCACTGAAATGAACCTTTTAAACCTGGCATGGTGGCACAAACCTAGAATCCCACCACAGAAGGCTATGAGTTTGAAGCTAGCCAGGGCTACAAAGTAAGACCGTCTGGAGGATGAGGAGGAAAGAAATGCATGCTTGGGCTATTTTGCTTTATTTTATTTTATAAACGGTCTCACCAGGCACTTGGAAAGCAGAGACAAGTGGATCTCTATGAGTTTGAGGCCAGCCTGGTCTACATATACATAGAGAGTTCTAGGACAGCCAGGGTGATATAGAGAACCCTGTCTCAAAAATAAATAAAATAAAATAAATATACATGGCTTCACTATGCCACTCTGGGTGTTTTGAAACTTGTTATGTAGTCAAGGCTGGCCTGGAACTCATAGAGATCTACCTACCTCTCTGCCTGTCATGCAATGAGATATGGGTGAGTGCCACCTGGCCTACCTTTTTAGCTCTTAAAACAGTGAGCATTGTAAGTTTTAGCCATGACCCTGTAGACAGGTGGAAGACTCCCATGCCCTAACTTCATTCTGGAGACTTGCAAAGCAGGAAGGGGCAATGACTTTCAGTTCCCGTAAGTCTACAGCAGCAGCTGATTCAGCTAGATGATGTCACCTTCACAAACCTCCTGACTAGCAGCTGAGAGGGTAAGAGCAGGAAATTAGAGGATACTGAATGGCTAAGTTCAAACATGCCTGTGGCAAATCCTGCAATAACCCTCAGCCCTGGAGCATCCCCCTGCAGACAAACTTTCTCGGCTGGCAGGGCAGGTATCCCTCGGATTCCAAGATGCTTCCCCAACCCTCCTTCTGCACATTCTCAAATACACTGGGAAGAACAACAGAGAGAACCGGGCTTTGGAGCAGACCTCTTTAGGTTCAAATCTAGGTTTTATCTTATACAAGCTGAGGACCTTAAGCATCTCTCTGGGTCTCTATTTCCTCACTGGAAAGAAGCTGGGGCCACTTACTACTCAAGTATATGCTACTAACACAGTGCTGGGGAGGCAGAGACAAGTGGATGCTTACTTGGAGCTTGTTGACTGGCCAGCCAAGCCTGATGGGGAGAGCTGCAGGTAAATGACAGAGGCTATCTCAAAGAAGGGAAGTAACATTTCTGAGGATGACATCTGAGGTTTTGTCTTTTGCCCTTCATAGGCATTCAAGTGAATACACACAAAAATGCACATACACATTAAAAAACTATTTAGAGATACCTGGCAAAAAAGAATGCATATAGATTACTGAGTAGAGCACTTGGTACTTAGTGAGCATTCAAAAGGTCTACAGAGAAAGTTCTAGGACACCCAGGACTACACAGAAAAACTGTGTAAAAAAAACAAAAACAAACCAACCAAATGAGCTAAACAAAGGTAGGTTGAAAGAATGCTATTAATAGTGGTTTTTTGTTTGTTTGGTTTTTTTTTTTCCTTTTTGGTTTTTCGAGACAGGGTTTCTCTGTTTAGCCCTGACTGTCCTGGAACTCAGAAATCCGCCTGCCTCTGCCTCCCAAGTGCTGGGATTAAAGGCGTGCGCCACCACCGCCCGGCAATAGCATTTTAAGTAGGTTCAGTTTAGTTGTTTTGAGACAGACAGGGTTTTGTCCAGGTTGGCTTTCAACTCACTGTGTAGCTGAGGATGCTGTTGAACTCCTCTTCCCAAACACTGAGATTATACAGTACATGACCACTTTAAACTTCGGTTCTAAAAAGCAGGTTGAGAGGAAGGTATGATTTTTCTACAGTCTGGTTCTCCTGCCTTTTATCCTATTCTTCTAGATGCTCATAAACTGGACAAGAAAGATAAGAAAACGTCCAGAAGCACTGAAGAGATAGGAGTGATTTCTGCCCTGGTCAAAGGGTAAAGAATCTGTGGTGCCTTGCTCTGTAGCAAGAGGGAGTGGCCCACTCAGGGAGGGTGAGAATCCAGGCTTGGAAAACATCCTTAGGCCACCTGGCCACCTGTACTATTTCTGCCTCCCTTGTGGTAATTTCTGCCAATGACATAAAGCTCTGGAATGTAACCCCCCTTAAAACATGGACACACACTCTCTCTCTCTCTCTCTCTCTCTCTCTCTCTTTCTCTCTTTCTCTCTCTCTCTCTCACTCACAGAAGCATAGCTGTACTTTGCAGTCCTCCCAGGATGTGTTCAGAGCTAGCCTACAGGAAATGGTCGATAAAGAGTTACTGACTGATTAATGAAGAAAGGGAGTATTCTCTGCCATTAAGCAAATATTAATGAGTACTGTGAGTACTATATTGGTCTCTGGGGATTTGAGGTGACTAGGGTGGGTTTCTAGTTTTGGTGTTTTTGTTTTTTGTTTTTTGTTTGTTTGTTTGTTTTTTAATTTTTTAAAAAATTTTTCTGAGTTCAGAATCAGCAGAGAGAACAAAATCAAAGACCTACAGTGCTGGATACAACAGTTACAGTAGCAACATTTGCTAGTGCCCCACCCCCACCCCTAAATAGGACAAAGACTTTCTGAGCAGACTGCTTAGGTTCAAAGCACAACTTTACCACTTACTAGCCACACTTCTGTGATGTCTTCTTCTCTGTCCCTTCATTCTCCTCCATAAAATGAAATCAAAAGAGTAATTCTTCCTGGTTTGAGTTTGTTTTTTGTTTTGTTTGTGTTTTTTGGGATAGTGTCTCAGGACTTGAGTTCAATTCCATGCATTCCTGTGAAAAGCCAGGTGTGGTGGTATGCACCTGTAACAATATTACTTGAGAGATGGAGACAGGCTGGTCCCTAGGCCTCAGTGGCCAGCTGTTTAGACTGAGCAGCAAGAGACCATGTTTCAAAGTAAAGTGGAGAATGACAGAGGAGGATAGTTGAAACCAACTTCTGGCTTCCTTAACATCTGCACACACAGACAAGTACACACATACACACCTGATAAAACATACAAAGAGAAAAAAAGAAATGCAGCTACTGCCCAACAGCAGTATGTGATGATGCCCAGACTCAAACCCACAACTACAATTCTACAGTCCATGCTCCTTCTCTTAAAGTTCAAAGGGACCAGAGAGATGATTTGGCAGGTAAAATTGCTTGCCACAAGCCTTTAAGCCCAGCACTCAGGAGGCAGAAGCTAGTGGATCTCTGTGAGTTTGAGGTCAACATGGTCTAAAAACAAGTGGTAGGCCATCCAGAGATATTGTGAGACCCTGTGTCCAAAACCAAAAAGTGCTTGTCAATCAAATCTCATCAGACCT
Organism: Montemys delectorum; assembly: GCA_019843815.1. Classification (NCBI taxonomy): domain Eukaryota; kingdom Metazoa; phylum Chordata; class Mammalia; order Rodentia; family Muridae; genus Montemys; species Montemys delectorum. The sequence continues at coordinate 24,529 of JADRCD010193096.1, read as the reverse complement.
GTGTTTGATCCTCCAAACACAAAAAGATAGCTGAAAACAGCCAGGCATAGTAGCACACGCCTTTAGTCCCAGCACTCTGGAGGCAGAGGCAGGCAGATCTCTGAGCTCAAGGCCAGCCTGGTCTACAGAGCAAGTTCCAGGACTGCCAGGGCTGTGGTACAGAAAAACCCTATCTTTAAAAAAAGAAAAGATAGAGAACTGACTTCATAAAAGTGTCTTCTGCCCTCCACACACTTGCTATTATGGCACACAAAAATAATGATGATACTCATAATCATGATGATAAAGTAAAACAGAAAGAAAATAAAAAGACCTAGCACAGTGCCACAAAGAGAGACCCCACAAAGGATGACCTGGTCATCAAGTCATTATCCCTGACCCTTTCCAAGGTAGGTACTGAGAAGCCCAAAGGAGAGAGAACTCTCTTTCACCCTGAACGGCTCTGCAGGCTTTGCTCCTTACCTCCACACACTTCTCTTACTGAGGTTTCAGGTACCATTATTGACCCTTATCTCTTACAACCAGATCAGACCGAGAAAGTGCTGCAGGTGCACACCACCTGCATGGACAGGCAGGCAGGACGGACTTTTGTCTGGTCCTACACCTTTCAGTTTCACCACTCAGCCACTAGCCCGGGGTCTCACAGCTGCACCTGCTGCTTGACCCAGTCCCAGGAGACCCAGAACCCTAGAATTGGGCTTCCTCCCTGGGCCTTGCCTCCAAGGGTCATTTCTGAATGACTCCCTAAAGACTTCTCTAGCATGGTACCCCCAAGGTTCCATCTTCATATGAGTGCTGTGAGTAAAGGGAGCAGCAGATGGGGAGCATGGGTAGAACAAGAGGTAGCTATTCTTGTTCTGAACCAGAGGTGAGTGTGGGGTGAGGAGGTCTGTGCCCTGGATTTCATATGTGAATGACATTGTCTAGGCAGGGCCCAAGCTCCCACTAGTACCATAGCTGGGCAGGCAAGGACATCCTGGGGTAGCCAATATCCATTTGAGTCACATTCAACAGTCTGAGCTTGCCTAGTAATTTCATGGCAGAAGGCAACCAATAGCCAAACCAGTGAGTAACCAAGACACACAGAGAATGAAATTGAAAAGACCTAGAATTTGGTGAGCTTATTCTCTACAAGGCAGTATATGGGGCACTCTATATATACCAGCCATGACTAGGAATGCTGGCTAACCTGGCTGCTAGATACTTAGCCACTAAGTGGTAGGAACAATGGTAGCTGGTAAGAGTGAATAGGATGATCCTGTGCTCCATAAACACAGCACTTCCACCATAGCTTCTCCTCGACTCCCACTAAATAACTTCCCTGTGAAACAACCTGTCTAGAAAAAGCTACTTCCCCTTAATGATGGCTAGGTTTGGACTCAACTCATGGAAATAGGGAAAAGTCAAGTCAAGGTTTGTTTCTTTTCTTTTTCTGGTTGCTGGCTCAGTGAATGAATGAATGATACAGATAGCTATGGCTGTGGCCTTAGTCAAGGAGGAGCAACAAGACCAAACATTTATAGTTTTCAAAGTGCTTTTTCACTTATCTTCTTGTGCCTCCCTGCTAGTCCAGGAGGGAGGCAAAGCGGGCGTTATCTTTCTTCAGCATATGAGGCAGGCAACAGGCAGAGCTTAGGCAAGAGGCTTATGGCCATTGAACAAACAAGAAATGAAGGCATCCCAGAGAAACTCCACAGTTCTCACACAGTTTACTTATACAAATATGGAGGCACCCACTGTGTGCTAGGCTTGCATGCTCCTGTACACTTTAAATGTTCAACTCATAAATCTTCTAATCATCAAATATGGAGGGGTCTGCCATCTTGGAGAACCCTGGTAAAGATTAGAGAAAAGCCACCCTGTTGCCAAATACTGAGTCAACAACATGGGTCCAGCTGAGTACCCGTTCTGACACGAGGCACTCCCTGGTGAGGGAGGCAGGCACAAGGCTGTGAGCCAAAGGTCCCAGTTTTCCTAACTCCTGGGCCAAAGGCCAGTCACATCTTCTGTAGCCCCAAACATTTGCTTTCAGAAAGTAGCTCCTTTAATCCCAGCACTCTGGAGGTAGAGGCAGGGAGAGCTCTACGAGTTCAAGGCCAGCCTGGTCTATCTAATGAGTTCCAAGACAGCCAAGGCTACATAGGGCAAGTTTATCTAAAAAAAAAAAAAGAAAAAAGAAAGAAAGAAAGAAAGAAGGAAATTAATTCAACAACAATTAAAGCAATATGACCACCGGTGGCAGCAATGAGCTAACAGTAATAGCAGTAGCTGTCATGCTGAGTAGTTACTGTATGCCAGGCTCCTGGCAGCTTTGTTTGTTTGTTCTGTTTTTTAGAGACAGGGTTTCTCTGTACAGCCTTGGCTGTCCTGGAGCTCACTCTGTAGACCAGGCTGGCCTTGAACTCAGAAATCTGCTTGCCTCTGCCTCCCAAGTGCTGGGACCAAAGGCCTGTGCCACCACTGCCCAGCAGCTCCAGGTGTCTTAATAGTTGTTTTCAAGCTCAGAAGAGTGTTTCCAGAAAAGCATTGTAAGTTATTATCTCCTTGCTGGTTTTTTTTTAAAGCATTTATTTATTTGTTTCTTTATGTCTAGTGGGATGGGGGAGGCATGCCTATGGAAGCCAGGTAAAGTGGCTTCTTTCCTTCTACAGGTTGGCTCTGGGGTCTGAACTCATGTCATTAGGATGAACAGCAAATGCCTCTATCTACTGAGCCATCTCACCTGCCCTTGCCCCTCCCCCCATTCCCATCAAACAGGCTTTACTCTTTAGTGCAGATTAGCCTTGATGGCATTCTTCTTGCCTTAGCCTCTCAAGGACTGGGACTACAGGCAAGAGCCTATCCAACTCATTAGCACTTACTTTTTGTTAGTTGGAGGCAAGGCTAGGCTAGTTTATAACAACTCCTTATATAATCAAACTTGAACTTCTGATCCTCCTGAATACTGAGTTTTAGGTCTGGGTTACAAAGCCTGGATAAATGCAGCACTAGGACTCGAACCCAGGGCTTCCTGCATACTAGGCAAACACTCTACCAAAGGAGTTACACTTCTAATCCTACTGTACCTAACTCTTCAACCGTGATCACCAATTTTCTCCCCAGGAGGCACTAGCAAGGCGAGTACCACAAACACCAGGAGCAGCTGCTACCAAGAGGGTGGAGGCCTCCAGAGACCCCAGAACCTTTCTCACTCATCCAGCTGTAGTCTCAACCATTTTCTACATGTTTTGAAACAGGGTCTCTGGAGCTGGTCCTGACCTCAGTCTTGCCACATCCTCCCAGGTAGCTGCTTTTACTGTCCTACTGAGGGAGAGCTCTATGAGGGAGAAAAGAAGAGGACTTGTGTTCACGGCAACAGGAGTTCCTCCTATGTGCCTCTGGGAGTTTGTGGCTTCTTCTGGCCACCTACCACCCCAGGGAGAGAAGTGGACTTCTCCCTGGGCTTGGCAGGAGGCACAGCAAAGGAGAATCCTTATTACTGTATCCTTCCTTGGGCAACAACCCCATGCATGTGACAAGGGGTATATTCTTCACATGGAACTACTCTGGGGAAATTCCAGGGTACCTTTTGGACCCAAGAAGTCTCAAGGATGATAGACTGGCACAGCCCTGAGCTAACTATTTCTAAGCATGGTAACTAGGTCATCAGGTTCCTGGAGAAGCCAGCTGTGCCCCTCAGGCCACACCCTCCTGGAAATCTGCACCTGCTCTAGCACTGACCCCTCCCCCTAGTTGGCCCGGCTGTCTGGGTTCCCAGGGCCCCTCTCTGCCCTCCTTCAGTGGAAAGGCCCTTTAGTAGGAGGCACCTTATTGTCACTGGAGACTTTCAGAGGCTACCCACCTCTCTGGAGGGTAGTTTTGCTCTACCAGGGCAGCAAGAAAGCTGGGCCTCTTTGGGACTGCCAGGGTACCTTGTTGGCACAGTCATAGCAGGTGGCAGGAGACAGGTGATGTTTACCCTACAAAGGCTAGAGTTGCCAAAAGGCTTCAATCAATCTTTTGAATCTGCACCTGGCTCTGAGCCCCAAATAACAACCAGGGCGGCCTACCTGGTCTGCAGGTCCCAGGTGCCTTTCTCTCCCTGCAGCTCTTCCTGCTAAGTCCCACCTGGCAAGGATTCCTTTCCTTTCTCCCAGGGGTTACTGGAGACTTGACTGCATCCCATGGGTGCTTTGGGTCTCTCCCCTCTGAGTCTGACACTACCATCAGCTACTCCCATCCCTGTTCCTCCAGGCCTACATCAACCTCTGCTTCCTTCTGCCTGACCAGTTTTACTCAGCCCAGTAAAGGCCCTGATAGCTTACCATCTGCCAGTGTTTCACATGCACTCTTCAGATCTGGCTGGCTGGTTCTCACCCATCTAGCCTGTCCCAGCCACATTCCTTTCACCTATTTAATCTTTCACTGAGCTGGGTGTGGTGGTGCAAGCCCATAACCCCAGGAAAGTGTCACTGAGGTCGGAACCAGATGGGCTCTACAGAGACCCTGTTTCAAAACAGGCCGAAATGGTTGGACTATAGACTGAGGAGGAACACTTGCACAGCTTGCTTAATTAATGCCCTGGGTTCAACCTCCAGCATACAGGGTAGGAAAGGAGCAAAGAAGCCTTCATGTTCCACATCTTCTGAACAGGTGATAGCATCGAAAACTGACCGAATCTATAATAGGTCAGGCAGAGAGCTGTATGGTCTACATGCTACAATAATTCTCTCAAAAAATATTGGCCAAATGTTACCAAATTCCAAACATTCTGCTAGATGCAGATAATAAAGGAAAACTTTCAAGACAAAAGCAAATACTCTGGGAGCTTAAGTTTCCCTAAATTAGACAGTAAACATGTCCACATGGGTAGCCTCTGGGGAAGTGAGACCTGCATGATAAAGACAGAGTACTAATCAGACACCAGGCAGGCAGAGTGCCTCTCAGCAGAGGAAAAACATGGAGCCTCTGAGGAAGAGACCCATTACCATTATCTTCATTTTACAGATGAGGAAATGGGAGACCTCAGTACACAAAGCCACAGTGCTGAAAGAGCTATGGTTACTTGAGCCCCCAGTAACATTCCCAACTCTGACCCTTTCCACTGAGGTGCAGAAGAGTCTAGACTGGCAATCTAGTTGGCCAGGGGCCAGAGGGAAGGTGACGATGCAGACGGAGGGTGGAGGCCTCTCATGGATAATCTAATGGGTGGTGGTGGTAGAAGCAGGACCGTCTGGCAGAGACCCAGGCCACCTGTAGGATGTAATCAGTGATGTGGCCTCCTCCACATTTTGAGTCTACACCACAGATTTGGCACAAGCCATTCACCAAGTGTTTGCTTCCCCAGGGACTGACAGTGTACTACTACAGCTAGTAGTAACAACCCTCCTGTTCACTGAACAGACCCTAGCCAATCCCCTGCTGAAGCCTGGGCTCTGTGCCAGGCACTCGGGATAAAATAAACCAGTCCAGGTCTGCAGAAAAAGCAACAACATAGTGGCATAAGGATAGATTTTGGCACAAGGCATATTGTCAGACTGTGCTCTGCCTCTTAGAAGATGTGTTACTACAGAGGTCTCTGAGTCCTGGATGTGCCCTCTTCACACCAGAGTAGTTGTGGAGACCGAATAAGATGATTATGTCAAGGGCATAAACACAGCACCTGGCATAGAGCAAGCAAGCACTCCACACACAACACCTGCTATTATTCCTAACAACACTCAGGCATTCACTTTCTGACTTATGCCTTGCTTACTCCAGTAAGGTTGGCATTATTCTCTCAGGTTTATGGATTTGAAAACTGGAAGATGCTTTACATGTGAGTTGTCTACAAGTTTGTTAAAAGTGATTAACAAATACTCTTTTGGCCTGGCTCTGAAATATACCTCAAAAACGTATGTGTTAACCAGGCACATTTTGTGATCCTAGGACTTTCCAGGCAAGAGGATTGCAGTAAGTTGCAAGTTAGTTTGGAACCGGGCAGTGGTGGTGCACACCTTTAATCCCAGCACTTGGGAGGCAGAGATAGGCGGATTTCTGAGTTCGAGGCCAGCCTGGTCTACAGAGTGAGTTCCAGGATAGCCAGGACTACACAGAGAATCCCTGTGTCGAAAAACCAAAACCAAACCAAACCAAACCAAACCAAAAAAACAAAAACAAAACAAAAAAACAAACAAAAACAAAAATCAAGTTAGTTTGGACTAAAGAATGAGACTGTCTCAAAACAAAAACAACCCCAAACCTCATGGTCCCTATTGCAACAGTGTTCAGACACAGGATCTTCAAAAAAGGTAACTGGATGCTGAGCACAGGGGTTTACTGACTGACTGGAATCAAACCATTTTATTCAAAGACTTAAAAGTTGAGAGGGATGAAAAAGATCTGCTTAGCCTGCTATTCCAGGCAGGACAGATATTCTAGACCTCTTTTCATCATTAAAGAGCAAATTCGTAACTTAATGGGCTTTGGGGCAATCGGAAGTAAATCACTAGGGACATACAGTGATGGGCACATTCTTTTCCTAGCTCCCTTCTCTTGTGTCACTTGTTTTCTTGTTGCCATGAGGTAAGTAACTCTGCTTTACCATTTGTAGGCCATAAATTGAAAGCTCCAAAACAGTGAGCTAAGATGTCTGGGAGCTGAGGGGACAGATAGACAGATGATCACACAGACTGATTCAAAGGGCAAGGCCACTAGCCAGTTCCATGGTGTGAAGCATAGAGAAAGACTACCAACAGGAATCATGTAGTCTCACTCTCCACCACAGCCCTGGTGTCCCCATCTAAGGCATTCAATAGCATTTACTTATTTAAACTAAATGAATCCACTTTAGGAGAGGCAGGCAGCAGCACAAGTAAGCTAGGAGTATCCAGCCAGACACAGGATCAGGGCATGGTGGGGCAGGAAGTATAGGAAGGAGGATCAGGAGTTCAAGGTGATCTTCAGCAACATAATGAAATTGAGGGCAGCAGCCTGGGATACATGAGACTTTCTCAAAAAGCCACCTGCCTCCAAACAAAACAAAACAAACTCCAGGTAAATAGACTTTAAGTCTGACAAGTCACTTCACTCTTTGTTTTAATTTCCTCCCTGGAAATGAGGCTGAAACTAACCCATCTTACCTGGAAATGTGAACAAAAGGTTTGGTCATTAGGAAATACTATCATGTACTGGAACAGAGCTGTCACTATCTGCAGTGGTGCAGTCCTGGAGCTAAACGCTCTGACCTGGAACCCAGCTCCTCCTGGTACTGGCCAGAGAGGCCTCAGCAGCATCCTTTTTCTTCTCTCAGCCTTGATTTTCTTGACCATAAAATGAAGATGCTACCTACTTTATAGGCTGTCTCAAGTACGAGAAATCAACAGCCTACGCTCTAGTGTAAGGCAGATCTGGAGTCAAGTTCTGCCTGCCTCCTGTTACCCCCTTCCAGGCTCAGCTAGAGCTTCCCTCCCAGGCTTTGCCTAGTCCTAACTGTGCTACTCAGACAAGCTGCTTTACTCCTGTGCCTCAGTTGTGAAGGGGCTAATAATAGTGCCTACTTCATCGAGTGGAGCTGTGAGAATGGAATCAATTAGTACTTGTAGTGCATACTGAACAATGCCTGGCATAGAGTAAGCATTCAATAAATGGTAGGTGCTATTAATAGCAATGTTAACAATAATATTAATCACCAAGCGGAATAAGAGGAGGGGCTGTTTAGTCCTGGGACATGGGCATCCCATGGAATAATTCCAAAGAAGTGCCTTGACATGTGTCTGGAAGCAAGCCTTCAGCCTGTAAAAAGGGCATGAGGCTGGACTCGGAAGCCCCAGTCCCACTGACCCTCTGGGGAGGAGAGTCAGGTTCCTCTGAAGGGACACTGTGTTCCCAGGGGTTGTGTTCCTGGCGCTGCCTGACTCTGACTTGGGGAACAAAGGCACATGTGTGTGGCCAGGGTGGAGGGAGGGGAATGTTTCCCTTTCAAGGGTTGGAACAAAGGATCTGAGGCATAGTTGAGTGCATTCCAATCCCCTCCCAGGCCAGCTCCCATTCTTCAGATGACTGTCCAACAAGGTTCGCAACCTTCCAGCTTCCTCCTGAAAGGTGACTTGGGAAGGGGTGGCAAGCTCTGTCACTCCACCCAGTCATCAATCTCCAAGAAGCAGGATTTTAAGTGTAGAACCTTGGATACCTCTCTTATGAATCTCTGTCTTATGCCCGAATGAGCAGGAACCTGTGGGACAAGTCAGTTCATGGATGACACAGGGCACTCCAAAGTGACAGGTCTAATGCCCCTCTAGGGGAGAGTTTATAACTGATGGAGCCAGGAATAATAGCTGGGAGTTCTTTCCAACTGACTCCACCACAGTCTAGCATCAGAGGCAGAGCTACTAGAAAGGCATCCCCAGTTCTAAAGGGAGGAGGGCAGGTTGGAGGGAGAGACTAGGTGAAGGGGAAGGGAATGAGAGCAGAGAAAGTGATTGAAAGAGGAAAGGGAAGGGCATACAAAAAAGTAGGGGGCATGCCTCTTGGGACATTACTTTCCAGTTTCCACACTATGCAGCAGGAATCCGGCTGCTGGGCCGGGACAGGAAATGGTCTATGGAAGTCACTGCAATGGCATTTCCTGACGAGCACGAGAAAAAGCTCTAGTTCCGAGGGGAACTCTGCTCTCTATCCAGAGAACTCCATAGCTTGGGGCCAATGTAGGCCTGGCCTGAGACTCACTGGGGATGAAACAGAGCAGCACAAAGTCCCAAAGGTGGTTTCTCTCTACAAAACAGTGACTGGAGGGGCCCAAGGATCATAACAGTACTGCCTGGATGACTGTCATGCTTCTGAGCACTGTAGACCAAGAACTGACTTTCTGAGCCTTCCCAACAAGCTCAGGTCACAAACCAGGTGACTAGTGAACTCACCAATCTCTGAGCCTGCCTGCTCCTGTGACACAGAGATGGCACTGTCCAGATCAACAATCTGCATGGCTAAAGGTATCAAAGACAAGGTGCTTCGTAACTGGAATGTGCTGGTCAGAGTGCATGGAGACTTACTTCTATGGAACCAGTGACAAATGACCCTGTGATGACAGTGTCCTGGAAAGAAGAAAGCCACTCTAAAAACTGCCGTGGAATAGCCTCCTTGGTGAAATCTGCCAAGGACTGAGGCCTATGAGAACCAGGACTCCTAGGATGTTAATTTCAAGATCTTATCATGAGGAAGAAACTGAGGTCTGGGGCTGAACTGATCTGCTGACAGACTGAATATGGAGAGCTAAGGGAGTAGATTTTTGGATCTTTATCCTAAGACAAGGGAGAGCTTGGTCCACCAGGGCATGTATACACTAGAATTCATACCATGACAGAAGGCTACCATGAGAACGTGCTAATGGGTGACTATAAACAAAAGGAGAACGGATGCTTTGTGAATGAGCCAAGAGTTCTATGAAAAAGATAATAAAAAGTATGACAGCAGCATGCTGTCTGGCTCTCCAGATCCCAGCATACTTCAATATTTTGTCATTGTGCCCAAGATTCAGGAAGGTCAAAAGAGTTTGGGGGTGAGCATGGTAGGATTTTTACTTAGACAAGGTGCAGTTTTTTAGGCAGAAAAAGAAGAATAAAAGAGGGTCAATTATAAAATATATTTGGAGACAAGTATTTCTGAAGAAGAGTTAGAGTTAGGCTATTTATTGGCATGAGGTAGGGGCTCGCTGTATAGCCCAGGTTGGCCTTGAATTCACTATGTAGTCTAGGCTGGCCTTGAACTCAAAGCAATCTTTCTGCCTCAACCTCCCAAGTGCTAAGATTATAGCCATGCACTACCATGCCCAGCTAACAGCTTATTCAGTCCTTATTCCGTCTAGAATCTCCTAACAGCCAAAAAAAAAAAAGGCTTCCAATGTGGCCACACAGACTAGTCAATAATATACCATGTGCAAAGTTGGTCTCTCTTTACCTGCACATCCACTTAAAGCCAAGATGCCTCTTCATCTGCCAGGCACCAGCTTCCTCAAAAGGTGAAGACCTGCTTCCACCTTTACAGAATTCTGAGCATTCCTCTCTGCTACAAACCTACTCTTGGCTTCTCTCTCATTTGGAGCCAAAGCCTCACTCTGTCTTGCAATACCCCGTGTGCCCTGGTCCCCAGCCTTCTCTCCATCCTTCCCCAAGCTTTCTGTGCCCTCATCTCTTACCATTCTGTACCTTGCTGCTTCTTCAACCAAACTGACTTCTTGCCATCCCTGAACACCCCAAGCATCTTTCCCCTCCTTAGTCCACTGCTCTGCTTGAAAAGCTCTCTATATGGACCCACACAGTGAACCACCTCCTCTTCAGATATTGGCTCAAATACCACCTTCAGGTTTGCTGGGATTCTGGATACAAACAATATTCTAAGAACAGGCCTGGAAGTCCAGAATATGATATGTGGCATTCTGGAAGCTGGTTATTCTGAGAAATATATGCTCAGAGACACATAGGAGTAACCCTGAAAGGCTGTTCCCCCCACCCCCCTTCCTTCCTTCCTTCCTTTCTTTTGGTTTTGGTTTTTCAAGATAGGGATCCCCTGTGCAGCCTTAGCTGATCTGGAGAAAAGCTGATTTCATAAAAGAAACATCTGTCACAAAAGTATTTCTATCAGTTGTGTCAGGTTGCTCTACAACTTTTATTTCCTGAGACAAATTACAATATTTACTCACTATAATTCGTAGCTAAGCTTCCCACAACTTGAAGTCACTGTATGAATCCCAAAGCCCTATTTCTTCCTCCCATTTATTTATTTACTTATTTCTTGGTTTGAGACAGGGTCTCACCATGTAGCCCTGGTGAGAACTGGCCTCCCACTCCAAGATCTGCCTGTCTGCTGGATGCTGGGATTAGAAGCATGTGCCACCACACTCAGCTTCCTACTCCTTTATGTCGTTCAGGATGCTACAGAAGCCTCAATCATGAATCTAGCCATTTTTTGAGTTTGGCTCTTGTGCACAGATGACTTATCAAAATGTTTGGGTTTTTTGTTAATTTGTCTTATGTCAAATTAATTCATATTTTAGCCACCCAACAGGTGACGGGTGAGCTATTTTTCATTTCCCTATATCTTGGTTGTTCATTTTTTTGATCACTTTAAATTTCATCCATCTATCCACTCACTCACTAGGGATGGCCATGCCATGGGCACATATGGAGGTCAGAAGACAACTCACAATTAGTTGTCTTCTCTTCCACCAAGTGGGAACCAGGGATGTAATTCAAGATATCAGGCTTGATAGCATATACCTTTACAAGGTGAATTATCTTGCCAGGTCTTTTGATCACCATTATGAAAGTGCTGCCCTACCCTGCCTTGTAGGCATCATCTATGAACCAATCTGCTTTTCCCCCTTATTTCCTTCAGAGTTCCTAGTATCAGCTGATATGTCTCTCTCTCTCTCTCTCCCCCCCAACACACACAGAAGGGTGGGAGGAGCTAACCAAACTTGGGTCCTCTAGAAGAGCAGCAAGAGCTCTCAAACACTGAGCCATCTCTAGCTCCCAGGCTATATCATCAATGGACTACTGTGAATACATACTCTGTGTGTGTGCGTGTGTGTGTGTGTGTGTGTGTGTGTGTGTGTGCGCGCGCGCGCATATGCATACAGAGGCTGGAGGTTATTCCTGGGCATTGCTCCTCAGGAGCTATCTACTTCACTGGCCTAGAACTCACACATTAGTCTATTAGTCTAGAGTGGCTGGCCAGCAAGCCCCAGAAATCCCTTGTCTCTTGTCTCTGCCTTCCAGCTTTGGGATTACAAGTGCACATCACTGTGTCTGGCTTTTTTTTTTTTTTTTTTTTTTTTTTTTGGGAGACAGGGTTTCTCCGTGTAGCCCTGGCTGTCCTGGAACTCACTCTGTAGACCAGGCTGACCTCGAACTCAGAAATCCGCCTGTCTCAGCCTCCCAAGTGCTGGGATTAAAGTCGTGCGCCACCACCGCCCAATCGTGTCTGGCTTTTTAAAACAAACAAACAAACAAACAAAAAACATGGATTCTGGCTTCTAGTAATCAAACTCAGATTCTTTTTTCTTTTTCTTGGAAGTGGGGGCAGGAGGAGCAGGGAGTTGAGACAATTTTTCTGTGTAGCCTTGGCTGTCCTAGAACTCACTCTGTAGACCAGCCTCTGCCTCTCAAGTGTTGGGATTAAAAGCATGGGCTGGCCCAAACTCAGATTCTTATGCTAGTACAGCACACGTCTTACAGACTTGAGTCTCAGCCTCCATTATGTATTTTTTTGTCTTTCCATCAGAATAAGCTACATGAGGCAAAAACTTGGTTTTCTTTAGTATTAGCTAGTTTGTTTAGTATTGAGCCTAGCAGGGTAAGGTCTCAATAACTGGGTCAGAGGAGGTGCCCACCATTATTATTCTGGTTTGATAAGGTCCTTTCTTCAGATACTTAGATAGTATCTTTTCATCGGTGTCTACTACGCCCAAGCTTTGGGCTGAGGTAACCAGTGTGAGCAAGATGTGGACTCTGCCTCAACTCCTGACAGAGTACAGCCGTTAGAAATGCCTTCTCTGCACCAACTTAAACAGCTTCTTTCCTTTATACAAAGTGAGAGGGATCCTATATAAAGGTTGAATATCAACCTGGTAGCAATTTGTCTCACTAGGTGAAACAAAGACCCAGTGGGACTCTCTTTATCACTAGATGCCCAGTGGGAGTGGGGAAGACTGACTGAGCTGCAGAGACAACAGGATCCACAGTGATTCCTTCAAGAAAAGAGGAGTCGCTGGGTGATGGTGGCGCACTCCTTTAATCCCAGCACTTGGGAGGCAGAGGCAGAGGCAGGCGGATATCTGAGTTCGAGGCCAGCCTGGTCTACAGAGTGAGTTCCAGGAGAGCCAGAGCTATGCAGAGAAACTCTGTCTCAAAAAACCAAAAAACCAAAAAAAAAAAAAAAAAAAAAAAAAAAAAAAAAAAAAAGAGGAGTCATAGGGAGGATCCTACAAACTTTGGTTAGAGGGTAGGGATGGGGCAGAAATCCTGATAGACTTAGGTTGTTGAGCATGTTGTTTCTGTTGAAAGGCAGCTCACTTTAAAGCAAAGCACACTAACCCAGACAAAGCAGCAATTGCAAAAAGCAAGACCTGTCATGGTAGGCTTGAGGGCTGGGGAAAACCAGGAGACTGGGCACGAGAGAAGGATGCCCAAGCCCACTGGCCTTAGGAGTCTGCTGGGAGAGAGGTTCAGTTAATAATACTGCCTCACACAGCCCAAACAAAATTGATGGTTGCCCACAAGAAAGTCAAGAAACTCTCCAGGTTCCACTGGGGCCCCCTAAAAATTACCTGGGTAATTTTCAAGCAGAAGATGAAGAGCTCCATGTGGTCACCGGGGATGTTGCTTTAGGGAGTCTGGAAAACCCTATGATGAGTTTTAAGAGTCACCTAAAAAAGGACACTGAAAAGAAGTAGGTGTTCCAAGGGGGAGCCCCTGAGACACTTTACTTCATTTGGAGACCTGAATGAAATTACTAAGAATTTCTGTGTTGGGGTTTCTGATGGGGCTTCCCCAAGAAAACCACAGAACTGCCGAATTTGCAAATGGAGTTGAGATGCTTCAACTAAGCACATGTCCATCTCTGTGTGGCACTGAAGAAGCCACAACAGGTAAGGGGAGAGCTGTAGCTTGGGGAAGCCAAGCTAGGTGCTCTCCCCACTATCACTTGGTCACTGCTTCTTTTTTTTTTTTTTTTGGTTTTTCGAGACAGGGTTTCTCTGTGTATCCCTGGCTATCCTGGAACTCACTCTGTAGACCAAGCTGGCTTCAAACTGAGAAATCTGCCTGTCTCTGCCTCCCAAGTGCTGGGATTAAAGGCGTGCACCACCACCGCCTGGCACGGTCACTGCTTCTAAGAACCGTGCTACCACTGGGCAAAGGGTATCTCCAGGGCTGGTTATACCAAAGTGACAGGTCCACTTTGGGCCTCACCCACATTCAAAATAAACAAACAAACAAAACCAAAAGAGTTTCATCTGATGGGGCCTAGGTCTCCAGGAACAGGCTTAGTTTTTTTAAGGAGTAACTCCAGGGGGTAAAGTTCAGAGCCTCGAGAGAGAGAGGAAGCTCATTCTGGAGAAGATGTGCATCCACCCTACAATTAAGGTTAGGGAAGGGCTTTTATTCTGGCAGTTGGGTATCATTATTCAATTTTACAGGTAGGAGAGACAAAAGACAAGAGACGCAGACAGGTACAACATTTTTCCAAGTGACTCAAGCAGGCAGGCAGTAGTATGGCCAGAGGCTGGAGTTCCAATCCTTACAGCATCACCCTACAATTAACAGAGATTCCGGGGCAGGCCATCTGTCTCCTTGCACACATGCCACTCTCAATGATTGACAAAGCTGAGATTTTAACAAGGAAAACACTAACAAGAAGCCCATCATGACTGGGCAAACTCCTGATGCCACTCAACACTTGCCATGTCTGAGTTTTATTAGTACCACAATCGGAGGTTTCCACACACTTGGGAACCTGCTACTGATGATAAAGACATTGTTCTCAGATACCCAAACAATGCTACAATTGCAACATGGAATGAGTACCTTCTACAGGCATGCATTTCTCAGCCCAACAGTAGCCATGAGTTTCTTGGCTAGTCTGTCTGGAATCAAGGCATGGATGGAAAGAGTCTGGACTCTGATTAGGCCAACCTCAATTTAAGAAACTAAGTTAGCTGAGAAACATTTAAGCTTGGTCGTTTAGCCACTGGGAGCTTTGTGTACAACCTGGGAATGAATTCGCATATCTTGGGAAGTTACTATATGGAACATATGAATGACCACATATTTCCATGATGGAGAGATAGTGTCTAGCTTAAGCTAGCACCTATCACACTGCTTGCCTTATAGTAGCTGATCAGTAAATTTGCCTCATTAAGTAAAGGATAAAACATTTGAGGTACTCAAGGTACAAAAAAGGCAAAGTTCTTTCCCCTTTCCTAAAGGATGCTAAATTCGGAGCATACCCTGAGTGACTACCTGAATTCGAAGACCTCATAGCTGCAGCCTCCAGGGAAGTTAGGGGATGTCACTGCAGCAGCATCTGTGCAGCTCAGAGGAAGACTGCACCTAAAAGGACATGGGCAGACATCTTCCACCAAGGCTCAAATAAGACCGAGGGGAATATTTCTTACCCACTGGTCCTGGGGAGAATGCATATCCAGAAATGGTCCTGCCATAACCGGCTCCTCTGCACACATTCTCTCTCTGCTTACCAAGCAGAAGTGGCAAGTTATCAAGGTATGTTGCCCAACAGGCTCTGGAGATTCTTGAGTGAAGAGACACTGGAAGGTGGGCTTTTAGTCAGTGAAGATCTAATGACCTGCCCCCAAGTGGCCACCTTAGGTCAGTTTAACGTTTTCCAGGTGATCATAAGACAGACTTGTAGTATGGGGCAGCTGGCAATTCTTAGGTCCCAATAGCCTCTGCAGACAAGAGGCTGGCTGGCCCAGCAGGCACCTCTTCCATCTGCCTAATGTTGGTAGCTGGCAAGACCCTACCTGTTGTTAGGACCACTCAGTCAGCTAAAGACAGCAGGCCATAGAGGCAAAGGGCCTACATCTACTTGGAGATGCTCCAGAGGGTGTGTCTGAAGCACTGGAATCCTGTCCCTCCTGTAATCAGCTGAACAAATATTTGCCCCAAAACAGAATCAAAGCAAGAGAATGAATAGAAGAGGTCACAGCACAAACCAACAGGAACTATTTAATCATTTATCTCCCCCTGGGAATTCATACAGATTGGCTCTCACTCTGACAACTGTTCTTCGCTCAAGGAAACCCACCTTTACCTCAGCCAACTCTACTCTGGTCACCTGACCTCTCCTGACAAGTGACCTCCTTCCCTTCACAAGATCTACCTGAGGGAAGAAAGGTGAGGTTTCAAAGCAATGGGAAACTAGAGACAAGATGGGGTCCCAGGGCAAACCCAGGAGGTCTCTTGCCCAGTAGTAAAGCAAAGGGCTTGCCCCGCCCTGGGCCCAGCCTATGGACAACTAAATTCTTGACATTCCGGAGTCCATGGTGCATGGCCCCTTCCACCTCACTTCCTTCAATGGATGACTTATTTCCCAGTCTGTCCATTTTCTACATATTCTGAGGGGACAGAATATGTCTCAGAAGCCGCATTACCCCCTATTCCAGAATGCAATTCACTCCGAAGGACAATAAGTGCCTTCCACAATGGCTACTTGTAAGGGAACTCTCACCTCCATCTCACCCTGACTGATGAGGTGGCGAGCAGAGGGTTCTCTGTGAAGAAAAGGCACTCATTGGTGTCAGCCTCTGCTCTCTTTATCTTTGAGTCACAATAGTCTGTTAGAAACTAAGGCTCCAGCCTGTCCAAGGTCACATGGCCAGTCAAGTGACAAAGCCAGGACTCACACCCACATCCAGTCTGTCACCAAATCTTCATTTCCTACAGAGCCTCACAAACCACGTTCTTGCTCTGCCAGCAAACAGTGCTTCATAAAGAGGCCCCAGGGCCCTGACCAGAAAAACACTGGGCAGAGCAGCTGGAGATCCCCAACCGACACAGGCAGTGAGGTGCAAAGTCCTAGGGCTCAGTATATGGCACAGCAAGGGCTCCACAAGCAAGCCAACCATGCAGAAAGTTGCACACTTTGGGGAAAATGAACTTAGGGACAGCACAAACACAAATGGCCCAGACCACCCTCCTCTAAAACCAGACAATACTCAGCCACTCAAGCCAGTGGGGGTTCCTGCCTGGCCAAATGGTCTGAGTACCATGCATGCAAGTACACAGGATACCCAGGAGCCTGAGGTTATCAGCGCTGCAGTTTCTCGGGTATTATGTTCATCACCCCAGCCAAGGTGACCCATTACGTGAGAGTGAGCAGAACACAGAGAGAGAGAACTTGCTACTCTCTTAGGTTTGAAGCCAAGTAAATACATAGGCTGTTTTTCTTTGCTGAGAAATTGGAACTATGAAACTGTGGGGCCACAGGGGTAGTCAGAATGAAAGACAGAGGTCCCTTAAAAACTGGGTCATCTATTATTTCCAAAGTTAACCTCTTGCATGAAAATGAAGCCAGGAAGGTCTCCTGAACAATCGATATCTTCAACAACCAAGCCACACAACAGAAAGACCAGAAAGGGCAGTTAGGGATCTTCACAGAGAAGAGACACACAAGGGGCGTGGTTCTTACCCAGCCGCCGTTCTCCTGGATCCAAGGCTCTAGGTGGTCATTCAGATAGGTGGCCATCCAACTTGCAATCCGACTCACCAATACCTGCATCTCCTTGTCTACGCTTTCCACGCACAGTGCCCCGCCAAAGGAGAAAAAGGCCACGATGCGGCCCCAGTTTACTCCATCCCGAAAGAGTTCATTCACTACCTGTTCAAAGCTCTGATATGCTGTCCCTGGGGTTATATGAAGCTGGGATGTTAGATCACTGAATGCTCTCCGGTACCGAAGTTCAAATTCATCGCCAGCCTCTCTCAGCGCTTGCTTCACTGCTGCCATGGGGACTACCTCCCGCGCATCCAAACTGCTGCTGTGGCCAGTGGCTCCATTCACTGCAGGGCTATCCGCCAGGTGCCAGGATGGGTTGCCATTGATGGCACTGGGGGTCTCCCTTTCTGGTTCAGTTTCTTCTGGGGCCTCAGTCCTATTCTCTTCGACATCACTAAACTGACTCCAGCTGTATCCTTTCTGGGAGAGCTTGTAGGAGAGAAAGTCAACCACCAGCTCCCGGTTGCTCTGAGACATTTTTATAATAGAGATGGGCTCAACCAGTCCATTGTCCAAAACACCTGCTCACTCACTGGGTCTGCTCTGTGTTTAGCGATTCTCTTCCAGGATCCAAAGCCAAGATAAGGTTCTGAAGAGAGAGAAAAAGCTTCAGGAGAAAAATTTAATATGCATGTCATTTACCTTACAGTATTCCCATTCCTCCTCCAGGTACCAGAATTGGTTTCTTTGTGGCTCTTATGAAGGTCTGTGTCCAGGTTCTAAGGGACTTCAATGAAGTCAAATTGAAAGGACCAGTAAGCTTTGAATTGTTTCATCAGCCTCTTTTTACTACAACCACCCACCCCTTTTTCTCCGAAATGCCTTTCTCCAAAAGTCACCCCCACTGGCATATCCCCCACCTCCACCACCTACATTCAAATCTATCTCCGGCGACAGCAAGCAGGTGCAACCCCCGGAAGGTCTTTTGTATCATAGGTCGGGAGGAGGTGGTGGCTGGGTCGCCGGTAACTCAGCAAAAATACCAGCCCCGGCCGGAGGGATCATGCGACCTGGTAGGCAGCCCAGAAGGCGACAGAGGAATTGCGAAGCTTAGGAACCTGCCCCCTCGCTTGCTTCCTCCATCGCCCAGATCCAGGGCGGCCTCTCTCTCTCTCTGTTCCGCAGGCTCCAGCCACCCAGGAGCCCAACCCCCTCGCTCTAGCACGCCCCTTGGCTCTCCGCCTCCTACTGGGAGTCAGGAGAACTCTCCCCGAGGTATGGGTTTAGTGTAATTTCCCCCCCACCCCTCCTTTCTTTCTTTCTATTTAAGTACCAGCCCTGGAAGAGGCTTCCGAAACCCTAAAGGGACTTCTCAGTGAATCTCAAGGTTTCGCGCAGGGACGCGGAGAGGGGGAGACGGCCTCAGATCTGCGATCAGATTTCGGAAAGACCACTCCCGGGCTTTTCCGAGAGGTGTAAGCTGGAGACCCCCTACAAACACCGCTAGTTGTCTTTGAATTCCCCAAAGGCCCCGGACATAGCATTGGGGGACTGCCAGGTCCTCCATTCCGCGCCCGGACACAATGGCCGCCGGCACCCCGCACAAAGACGGGGTGAGAGAGAGGCGCTGAGCCCCGCCACCGGCCAGGAAGAAGAGTCGAGGCTCCCACAGCGGAGACCTCGTTTTCCTGAGGCCGGGCCCAAGGCGGCCTCCTGGAGCCCCCTGCAGGGCTCGAGGTCGGGAGGCCGCTGCGCGCAGGAGCCCCGGGTGGGTGGGCTGAGGCCCCGCTCACTGCTCGCGCTCCCCTAGCCCGGGTACCCGCCGAGCCACCGCCCCGTTGCTAGGCAACCGCCCTCCCTCGGGGGCGCCCCCTAGACCTCTCTGGAGGGAGGGGTCTCGCCCCCGCGGCCCGCCCCAGCTTAGCCAATCCGCGAGTCGAGTCGGCACGGAAGCGGGACGGCAAAGGCTCCCATTGGGCGCAGCGCCTGTCAGGCACAGGGGAGGCGGCGCTCTCACCTGCGAGCCCCGCGAGCCGTGGGGGGCCACATCCCCCCTTCATAAGCCCGGTGGTTTCCAGACACGAGGGCGTTTTGCGGCTGGGAAGCACGCCGCGGACTTGGGCCGGCCTACCTGGCTGACTGCTCGGGCTGAATCTCCGGGAGAAGCCGGCCTCAGTTTCCCCTGAAGAGACCGGGGAACTTGCAAGCGCAGTCACTTCCGGTGCCGCGGCAGCGCGCGCGAGCCCGAGACGCAAAAGGAGTGCGCGCCAGGGACGACTGGCGTCGAGACGTGGGGAAGCAGCGTCCCCTGGCGAGCGATTTGAGGAGTGGCAGGCGCATGGGACGCTTATGGTTCACATTCATTCAATCTAGTTCCTTCATCCATCTATCCCTTTGTATACTATAGAAAAAGTGCTTTTTTCTGGGTGTATTTTCCCCCTCGCTTTAAAAATAGATAGCAGAATTGAGCTTTCATTGACTGTGTGTCAGTTACTACTTGAAAAGCCTGAAGAATAGAAAGCCCTTTGTTTGGTTTGCTGAAGACAATTATGAACAAGGCAAGGTCTCAGTTTTTATGAAGACTTACGCCTTGGCGTGGAGACTATCCAACTAGGAAAACACACAAACAAGGTAATCCCTAATGCTTTGGAAAACAAATCCTGACATTGTGATAATGAGAGTAAAACGAGAGTTGCCTTAGAGTGAGTGAGCTTTTTAAAAATCAAACCCCGACTCAGGCTGACCAGTGCAGTAAAAGGAAAGACATTTATTTAACAGTTTTTCAGCCCAATCTGTCCTCAAACTATGTAGCATAGGATGACCTTAATATTTTTTTTTTTTTTGGTTGTGAGCTCACCCTTTAGTGACTGAGCCATCTCTTCTATCTCACTGTTATACACAGTTTATGTGTTGCTTGGGATCAAACCCAGAGCTTTGTGCATAGGAGTAGTCAACAGTCTACCAAATAAGCTATAACTCAGTTTTTCAAAGATTATTTTATTTGGGGCATGTGCACGTGAGTGTGGGTGTGTATGTGCCACCATATTTATATGGAGAAGATCTGAGGACAACTTTTAGGAGTTAATTCTATTCAAGAGTGGAACTCAGACCCTCAACTTGCAAGGGAAGTTCATATATACTTGACCTTGAATTCACTATACAGTCTAGGTTCGTCTTGAACTCATAGCAGTCTTTCAGCTTTTGTGGACTGAGAGCTATTGTGATCTCAGCCTCCTTGTGTGCAAATGACCACTGCTGGACACTTAGTGTCCACAACATAATACAGGAGCTCATTCTCTGCTGATCCCGGGCTGTGGAACAACGTGACACCAGGAGGAAGCAGCTCTTCCGGACATCACCTGACGGTCTGGAGACAGCAACTCATCATCTTTCCAGAAGATGTGGCAGAATATACTGTGGGCCATAGAGTTCATTCCACCCTTTTGGGAAACCCCTTGACTGAAATTGTGGTGTGTGCTGGAGAGTTGAGCCCGTATGGGAACGGACACACCAGAATTGTTTCAAACTTGTTATCTTCTCTGAGCCTCCTACAGCTCCCAGGTGTGTGTAATTAAGCCAGCCAAAGGAGGCAGAGACCTGAAGTAGGAAAGATTGTGTGCTGGGCAGTGGTGGCACACACTTTTAATCCCAGCACTTGGGAGGCGGAGGCAGAGGCAGGCAGATTTCTGAGTTTGAGGCCAGCCTGGTCTACAGAGTGAGTTCCAGGACAGCCAGGGCTGTACAGAGAAACCCTGTCTCAACCCCCCCCCCCAAAAAAAAAAGAAAAAAGAAAAGAAATGAAATGAAAGAAAGAAAGATCGTGTGTGAAGGGGGGTCGGGTGGATCAGAATGGACCCAGGCCGGTCTAAAACCAAAGTCATGGCTTAACCAACTCGATGAACTGCCTTGGGATCTCTCATGGGATCCGAATGGTGTGTGTGTCCTACATTGCTTTCACCTGTGTCAGCCTCACATGTTCCCCTGTTAGCAGAGACTGCAGGTCAAATGGCTTTACTGCAATGGCCTGAAGGTTCAATGAGGGACAGGGGGTGGTGATTCATCCTATAAAAATGCTCGCCTCTCAGCCTTAAAGCTGGACTTCCATCTTGGAAGCCACATATTGAAAGGACAGAACTAACTCAAAATTGTTCCCCTATCCTCTAGCTCCTGGTAAGGTACACACTAATGTGCACACACACACACACACACACACACACACACACACACGTGCACTTAGATGCACACGTGTTAGATCATGGGATCTGATCTGCTGCTCTCATCCCCTCTTGCTGCTCTATGTAAGGCTGTAACAGGAATTTGTAAGTATTTCATTTCTTCCTTGAGCCATAGTCTGGTCCCTTAGCTCCTAGAGAAGCTTTGTAAAGGTTAAGAGATGTCTGCTTCTTTTTCTTTGTTTCTCCAGCTCTCGATTTTCCTCATTCTCCCTTTCTTTTACCCCTCCCTCCTCCATAGCAGCTCTTTTACGCATTTATCTTAAGCTAACTTCTTGGTATCTCTGTGATGGTCTCTCATCAGCCCTGTCACACTCGCTGCCTCTAGTGTGACCCTCAATGCTCTCAATGCTTTCCCACCGTAAGGCCTGGCCACGGCCTGGTGGTGTGTGCCCACACTCTGTAATGCTCATCGTCAGAAGGGTAATTCTGAATCAGCTCCTTCCCCAGACCAGAACACTAATAATCTTGTCTTCTGAACAAATAAATGGGGTGTTTTGTTTTGATTTGGTTTTTTGTTTTTCTAGACAGGGTCTGTCTAGCACTGGTCTTGAATGAATAGAGAAATCTACCTGACTCTGCTTCCCAAGTGCGAGGATTAAAGGCACATGCCACGCCACCTGGCAAGTATTATTTTTTAGAAATGAATTTGTACAAATGTTTAACACATTATAACCAGTGATTCTCTGATGACTGATTTTATTTGATCATTGGATATTATGTGGGGCAGGAGAGATGACTCAGTGGTTTAGAGCACTTACTTTGCTCTTTCAGAGGACGCAGGTTCAGTTCCCAGCATCCATATGGTGGCTCACAACCAGTTCCATGTGACATCCTCTTCTGAGGTCCCCTGCACAGGGATGCATGTGGTACACCACAGACATGCAGGCAAAACACTCATTCATATAAAATCTAAAGAAAAAAGAGAACGGAAATGATCTGGAGATCAGAGAACAACATTTAGGGTTGGGTTTTTCCTCACCTTATTTGTTTGGGTTTTTTTTGTTGTTGTTGTTTTTTTGTTTTTGTTTTTGTTTTTTGTTTTTTTTTGAGCCAAGGTCTGTCCTGGCTTCTGCTTCCCACTTTGTGTTCTAGCTGGGATTGCACATGTAATGGCCACATCTGGCTTGTATGTGGGTTCTGGGATCAAATTTAGGGTGTCAGGGTTGTGTGCTATTACCTGCTAAGTTGTCTCACTGGCCTGGTTTCTCTATGTAGCCCTGGCTGTCCTGGAACTTACTCTGTAGACCAGGCTGGCCTCGAACTCAGAAATCTGCCTCCTCTGCCTCCCAAGTGCTGAGACTAAAGGTGTGCACCACTGCCCGACTGTCTTCTAAATTCTTAAAAACAAACAAACAAAAACAAAAACAAAACCCACAGAGTGAGGTGAGCTCTAGTGGCATAGCCCTTTAGTCTGAGCATTTGGGAGGAAGAGGAGGGTGGATCTCTGTGTTTGAGGGCAGCCTGGTCAACAGAGTGAGACCATGTCTTAAACAAAACAAACCAAAAAACTAGAAATGTAAAAACATTAACTTTGTAGGGCTATGCCACCATTTAATTGCCATTTCCTGCCTTTGGGAACATTTAGGTAGTTTCCAATCTTTTTTTTTTTTTAAGATTTTATTTATTTATTTTATGTATATGAGTACACACTGTAGCTGTACAGATAGTTGTAGGCTTCATCTGGTTGTTGGGAATTGAATTTTAGGACCTCGCTCTGGTCTGCCTCACTCACTCAGGCCCAAAGATTTATTTATTATTATAAATAACGACACTGTAGCTGTCTTCAGACGTACCAGAAGAGGGCGTCAGATCTCATTACGGGTGGTTGTGAGCCACCATGTGATTGCTGGGAATTGAACTCAGGACCTTCTGAAGAGCAGTCAGTGCTCTTACCCACTGAGCCATCTCTCCAGCCCCCGGTAGTTTCCAATCTTTTTCCATTACAAATAATATTATAATTTGTCTAATCTGTGTTCTGCATATGTTGGCATTTGTAAGATAAAAACTCCTAGAAGTCCAATTATCAGTGTGTGAGCAGATTAATCTGTTTTGACCTTAATAAATATTAGCAAAGTGTGCTATATAGCAATTGTACTAGTTTAGCTTCATTAGCAAAATATAAAGTGTCTAGCTCTTCACCTGGTAGGATCACAGTGTGTTATGATGTGTGTACACACGTGGGAACCCAAGATCTCATACATCAGATTAGCATTTTATTACTGTGCTCCAACACCAGCCTTGTCCAGTTTTGTTTGTTGTTTTATTTTGTTTTAATCCTTGCCAGTGGGTAGGTTAAAGCAGAGAGGCCTCAGCCTGTAATCTCAGGAGTTCAAGGTCATCGTCTGGGCAAAGGATGTTCCAGTCCAGACTGCACTACAAAAAACCCTGCAAGTATTAATTAGCAACCCTCAAAATATTAGCAACACAAAACAACAATAACAAAACACCACAGAAAAGCAACCTTCCTTGACTGTTACTGTGAGTGAAATTGAACAATTTATTATGCTTTTAGTTGTGATATATGTAATTATATTGCTTGTTTTTTAGTTGTTCTTTCTATTCAGCTTCTTTTTCTTATTTTTTTAAAGATTTATTTGCTGCTGGGTAGTGATGGTACACGTCCAGTTCTTGGGAGGCCGAGGCAGGCAGATCTCTGTGAGTTCTAGGCCAGTCTACAGAGTCAGTTCTAGGACAACCAGGGTTGCAGAGAGAAACCCTGCCTTGAAAAACAAAACAAAACAAAACAAAACTTGTGTTTGTGTGTTGGGGGAGGGTTACGTGTGGAGTTCAGAGGACAATTTGTGGGATCCGATTCTTTTGTCCACTATGTGGGTCCCGGGTATGGAGCCAGGTTGTTAGGGTGGGCAGGAAGTGCCTATATCTTCTATTAACTTCTTAACTTGAAAAATGTGGGGGGTTTGTTTGTTTTTATTTTATATTTTATTTTTACTTTATTTATTTATTTGGTTTTTCGAGACAAGGTTTCTCTGTGTAGCCCTTGTTGTCCTAGAACTTAACTCCGTAGACCTGACTGGCCTCAATCTCACAGAGATCCGCCTGTCTCTGCTTCCTGAGTGCTGGGACCAAAGTCGTATACCCCCCCC
>JADRCD010193095.1:0-22863 GCA_019843815.1 Montemys delectorum | reverse complement strand
CCTGACTTCCTCTGGTGATCAACAGCCATGTGGAAGTAAGCTAAATAAACTCTTTCCTCCCCAACTTGCTTCTTGGTCATGATGTTTGTGCAGGAATAGAAACCCTGATTAAGACACCAACCCTGCCCACCCACACCCAGTGTGGCTAATAAACAGTATAAATGGGCTGGTCACTTCCAGCAACAACCTGTTTCAGATTGTCTTTGTGCCTTCCTTGCTCCTTACTGGCAAGTCAACTCCAGTGTCTCCTGACTTCCGACTTTTCGGTGGTCTTCCCCTACACTCTGCAGCAAGGGCCCATCCATTATCTGTGGATTCCTGGACACAGGGTGAGTTTTAGGTCTCAGGCTGGCGAAGCATCAATAAGAACTGTGATATTTGGAACTTACCATCAAGAAGCTGAAATGTATTAACAGACATTCCAGAAAGTCAGAGAGACTCTTAGATAAATTAGAAATGCTAGGAAAGAGGTTTTTGGTCATCAGCCAACACACTGGTGATCTGACACAGTCAAAAGCCTGTGGGACCTCCATGACCTTACCACAATGGACTGCTGTACCTCTTATACTTCAAAGGTCAGTCCCTTCCTGGCTCAGTTGAGTTCTTTCAAATGGGCTGGATCCCTGAGCATCACCTGGTAGCCCTTCCTTGCCTCTACATTATTTCTAGAGACTGAAGCCACAGAATTCCTTAGGTCTGGGATGAAATCTTCAGTTGCTTTTTAATTGGTCTTCTCCCTTCTTAGCTATCTTTTCAGATGTATTTTAGTACCCGTTACTGGAAAATGATGTTGCTGGGCTCTGGAAACACAGTGGCAATGTCTGCTCTAGAAAGACCCCAGGGTTAGCAGTGAAGACAAGGAAAAATGAGAGAATGCTATTAGGACAGGCACTTGGGTGCTACCAGAGGCGGAAACGAAGGGAGGGGAAGGTGGGAGGGGTTGGGGGTAGAGGTGGGAAAGGTTTCCAGGAAGGGTGATGGCTAAGATGATTGTCAATGGTTTGTAGAAGGTATTAGTGCCGGAGAAAAGCCCAGAGAAGATGCTCTGCAATCCCAAAGTCTTGAATGTTTTCCCAAGCCTGCTTTACTTACAAAATTGCCCCCCAAAGCCAACTCAAAGGACACTACCTCTATGGAGGTCTTCTTGACCTCTATCTACCTTCAGGCTTCTGGGATGAAGCTCTCTGGCCCTTCTATAAAACTTCTCACCTATTATTAATATGTTTCTGTAAATCTGCCTCCCAGATGATGAGGAAAGTTCCAGATCTTGATCATCTCAGGAACCTAGTGAACCATAATGCTTAGTAGCTTCCCCATTACCTATTGGATTTAAGTAACCAAATCTTGAGACAGATTCCTGGTGTCAGCTTGGATAGTGGCTGGCACTTGCTAGGTAATGTATTTGTCTTAGAATTTTGTCAGGCTGTGCTACTGAGATCAAATCTCAACCCAAGTAACATAACTCTTGGGGAGTTGGGAGTTCACCTGTCAAAATGTGTTTGCTATTCATTTCTCTTGTCAGTCATCAATAGAGAGGAGGAGGAAGAGGAGAAGGAGGAGGAGGAGGAGAAGGAGGAGGAGGAGGAAGAGGAGGAAGAGGAGGAGGAGGAGGAAGAGGAGGAGGAGGAGGAGGAGGAGAAGGAGGAGAATAGAGAATTCTTAGTGTGCTTACTCATAAGCTCTGGAGGTTGGGACTCCACAATTGTGGCCAGAATGGAAGAGCCATCTAGAAGAGTTCAGAATGGTTCTTCCACATGATCATCCATGTTGATCTGTCATTCACTTGAGCCTTAGCAAAATTACAAGGAGGTTGCAAAACCCCCCTCCCTTACCAGCCAGGGTCTGAGGTGGCGAGAGAGAAGTAGACGGAGTGGCCTGTGGAGTCTACAGGTAGGGATATCAGTTTGTCTCTTGTCTGGAAGCAGTGGCGAGTAGGAGGGAAACCACAAACTGTGCTGTCTGTTCTGGGATCAAGGCATTGCTCTGACTTCAGTCAAGTCACAGCAAACTGGAATGTCTGGAGTACAGGAAGCACTTGTGATTCACTCGTTGCTCCATGGAAATGCCGTAGGGCCAGCCTGACTGGTCCCCGCTCTCTTTCCCTAGGACAGTACTGTTGCCATCAGCAACACAGGCACTACAGTGCCTGGGCAGTACTTCCAGCCCCAAGTATTTCTCCTGAGGGTATCTGACCCCAGGGACTCTGCTGCAGAGATGAGCTGGAGAGCATGCTTATGTGGTGCCACATTCACTTCCTGTCCACATTTTCTTTTGTTCCCAGCCTTAGTCTCTCTGGTGCCAACTCTTTGAGTCACTGCCACGTTCTGTATTTCCATTTAATCAGCTAGCTCATTGCTGAGATTGCTCTCACCAAGGGCTTCGGGTGAAGAGCTTCGGGTGAAATCATTTCTCAGTGTCTCCCCACCTCTCTCTAACACCTCTCTCCCCACCCACCTATTATCCTATGCATCTTCTTTCTACCCCTAGCTTGGACTCATTTTTTTTTTTTTTTGGAAGTGAATTTGGTTTGCTTCTGCTTGGACCTACGAATGCAATGCATTTCAATGCTACTGCTTTGTTGATTCTATGCGTGCTACAGAGTGACTCAGTAGATGCCTGTCCGCCCACATGGTTCACTTTTCAGAAAGGAAGAGAGCAATCCCTGGCTTCTCGATGCTTCTGCTGATTTCCCTCCTCACTAACTACAGTGCAGTGAGCTCCACTTACATAGTATCTCTCTCTAACCTCTTCTTACCCAGTCACCTTGTCTATTATCTCTATGATTCTGCTTGCTAACAATAGGGGGCAGTACACTACAGCTGCCTGTCTGTCTGACTAATGGACTGCAACACTCAAATCTCTCAGAGAGTCTCCCAACCTATAAAAGGCAGAGGGAGACAGCAGCCCTATGCTCTCTGTTGCAGGAGCCCTTATTGGTCCCTGGAGATGTTGATCTCTGGATCATGCTCTTGCCCCACACCTTGGCTCTCTGTTCCTTAAAATGTCAAGAAAACTTAAAAATCCTCTTGACATTTCTATGTGAGTTGTGTGTTATTTACTTTCTGTCACTAGAACCAAAATACATGATAAAACTGCCCCAAAGGGAAGGACTTATTTTGGCTTACAGTTTCAGAAGATTCAGTCCACCATGGTGGGGAGGGAAGGGCAGGACAGAGAAGCTCACAGCAAGGTAGGCCAGGAAGGAGGTGGGAGGGGGAAGTTCTAGACTAGCTTTCTCTTTTCCCTCTTATTCCATATTAGCCCACAGGACCCGGGGTACTGCTGTTTACATTCAGAGTGGGTCTTCCCTCTATAGAAATGCCCTGGGAGACACACATAGAGGTTCTTCTAGGCAATTCCGGAGCCAGATAAGTTAATAATTATAATTAATTATTACAAGCTGGCCCTTATCAGAGGTGACTATAGCTACTACCATGGATCTTCAGTACCTATTGATCCACGGGAAAGTCATTTTCAGGTGGGAAGGTATGAATGAGTAGAGATGGGAAGGAGGGAGGGGGGGAATGAAGAGAGTAAGAGAGAGAGAAATAGAGAATATGAATGAATTCAGATTAATACTGGCCAGAAATGTAGAATAAGAGGTATGAGAAGACTAAGACTCCAGACCTCAAGCTGTTCAACCTCCTTCTGTAGGAATGTCTCTCCTCTTAGAAGCTGTGCGTCACGTAGTCAAAAGATGTAGTAGAGTGTGTGTAGCCACACACTTTCAAAATCCCTTTCACTTCCAAGCTTTTACTGCTTTACGAGTGAATGCTGGCTTGGAGAAGTTGGCCAAGGGCAACTTATTTTATTTTTATTGGTTACATTTTTAAACACAAGTGAAGGACTATAATCCAAATTCAAGAAATTGTTGTGTGGCATGGGAGGAGAGTAAAGAAGTAAGAGCACTGAAAATATTCCATAGTATTTTTTAAAAATGTGAGCCCCTGAGCTGCGTTACTGAGTCTACCTGAGCTCCTGAGCTGCGTTACTGAGTCTACCTGTGCCCCTGAGCTGCGTTACTGAGTCTACCTGTGCTCCTGAGCTGCGTTACTGAGTCTACCTGTGCCCCCGTAATAAAGTAAGGACTCGTGAAAAATAGAAATTTATTGTTCAGGGGTCCAGAGGCTGGACATCTAAGATCAAGACAAACCAGGCCTAGTGTCTAATATGGGTTCTCCTTCCTACACGGTGCTGCTTACAAGCCAGCACATGTCTGAAAGGCAAATAGGCTTTTATACAGGGGTAAGTGTGTGAGTTACTTTTGTGTTGTAGTGATAAAAATGCCTGGCATACATACCATGTGGGCAGATTGATTTCAGCTCATTGTTTCAGTTGGTTCAGTTCATCGAAGCAAACTCTATTGTGTCTGGACCACATAAGCATCACAGAGTGAAGGATACAGAGGAGCAGAGTCAGTCATCTCTCAGTGTCCGAGAAGCAAAGAGGATGAGACCAGGGTCCAGCTACAATCTTCAAGGGCATATCCCTTCCTCCAGCTATACCCTACCTTCTAAAGTTCCGACCACCACCCAAAATAGTGCCATCTACTGAGAAATGTGCCCTTTGTGTGAGCCCATGCATTTTATGCACAGAGCACAATGACTCATCCAATAGGTGAGCAAAGACCGGAATCTTGAACGTGACTTCAGAAGGCAGCACGACCACCTCACCCATCAGCAAAGTCCACACACTCACTGCACTGCTCTGAGAATCAATGAGGGAGTCTGAATAAGATTCCGAATACAGTGTCTGATGATGACAACACTTTGGGGACACTCCAACAGCCTAAGCAATGTTCCTAGGATAATCAGAAGGCTGAATCTGAAACCGCATTTACCTCCTACCCTGGCCCCATGAGCTGGCCTGGATGTCCAGTGAGGGACCTTTTCCCCATCCAGAGTGCAAAATAACACGCTCTGGCACTGTGATGGGATTTGTATTTGGGAATGGGGCCAGCAAGCTCTGAGGGTCACCATAAGTTAGCATCCTGGGGCAGACCAATGGCAGCAAAGCCACAGGCTGGATCTTGAGTATGTTCAAGGGACTAGTATATAAAAGGATTAGATACAATGTTGAGAGTAGAGCTACCTCAAAAATAGGTCTTTAGGTCATTGAGGAGGTGCCTCGAAGGATCCCGTGGGTCTGTGATTTCTTTCTGTCTACCTTTTATTGTTATTGTTTCTTCCAAACCAGTAAGTGAACAATTTTGCTCTGTTACACATCCCCAGCCATGACCTGCTATGGCTGTGCCAGCAGCCCAAAGCAACAGAGCCAACCAGTCATGAACTGGAAGCTCCAAGGTTATAAACCAAAGTAAACATGTTCTCTTCATTAATCGATTGCCTCTGGCATTTTGTTGTATTGATGAAAAGCTAACACAGCTTGCCAATAAGAAAGGTACTATATTTCAAAAGAGGAAGGAACCCCAAGGTACCAAGTAACACATTCTGGCTTTCTCCACTGTGATTTCTTCTGTGTTGGCCTCATCTTCAGGCAGGTTGTGTCCCTGTGACATTAAAAGTGGCATCTAGAATCTTAAAGCTTCTAAAAGTCTAATTTTTCCACTGTCCAAAAGGGATAATTCATCTCCCCTACTTAGTGCCAGCTAAGGTCTGTTTTTGACAGATAGCACAGCTCTGGTCATATGTCCAACCCAAACTTTTCATGGTGCCACAGAGATATGACATTCTAATTGGCCTGGTTTAGATCCCAGGCCCACTCTAGGGAAAGTTGGTAGTGTCAGCAACCCAACCTGAAGCCTGAGGGTGGCAGTGATCATCTCTAAGGTCCTAGAAACTTAGAAATGGTGGGTGTGAACTGGAGCTCAGATTTCTTTGACACCCCTCACCCCATGACAGGTCAGAGTTCCCAGAAATACGTTTGATATTAATATGTTCATAATTTATCAAGGAGGTATTAGATCAGGGCACTGAAAGACAAGGAAGAGCAAGAAGAAAAATTCTAGAAAGAAAATAGTTTCAATGAAGTATTCCAGGGCTAATTAGCCTGAACCCACAGAGGAGTCTAAAGTGGAAAGTGTGGAAATCATACTTCACAATTACCCCCGAACTCAGAAGCCATACCAGTCTGCTGGAGGTGCCCTGCAGGAACAGGAGTGTTTAGGACTGCTGCCTCCCCTTGGCTTTGGGCAATCTATCAGGCTCCTGGGAAGAACTGAATGTTCCCAACTGTAGGGAGCAGGAGTGCACTGAAGCACACTACACTGGAGGAGTGGAAGAGAGGGCTACTCACGGTGTTTGCTGGAATCATAAAGTCCATGCCTTCTGCTCCCTCCGTGCCCTGCTTCCCGGGCTCCAGTTCATCAGTCTAGACAGAGATATGTTGTCTTTGCCCAGAACGTGGACACTTGGCTCTACAGTCCTACATCAGAGAAAGCCGAGGAATTTAATGAGGATCATAGTGCCATTATGACCACTTCAAATAATCCATTTGGTTGCCAAGCCAAATGCACTCTCAGTGAGAGCCGCCAGTTGTTTCCTAACCATCCTGCTATGCAGATGATCTTTGATTCGGTCATTGCTGAATCAAAGCAGGAAACAGTTTAAATGGTTGCATGCCCCAGAGGAGATTTGGCTCTCCTGTCTTTCTACCACAAGCAAGTCAAGAGTGTCTTGCTCCACAGGGGTGGCATGCACCATTAAAGACTGGCAAGTACAATTCTGATGTCTCCCTCCATCAGGCTCCCAGGTCTTCTCCAATGCCTCTCTCAACCAGGCACAGGCTTTTCCAGTCCTCGTCACTTACAAGGATCCTTTCCAGAATGTGCCTTCTGTCCTTCACTGTTCTGACTGTTTAGAGTGCTAGGAATCAAACACAGGACTTTGTTCACCCTAGGCAAGCCCTCTGCCACTGAGCCTTTTGAAAATGAAGGCAAGAGGCAGGATCAGAAAAGCAAATGATCAAGCACAGTACTACATGAGTGAATGAATAATGAATGCTTGAAATAAATGAATCAATGAGTTCACCATCAGGCTTCAACCATCCTCTGGCAATTTGCTATATGTGCATTGACACCTGAAAGTCATTTATTTAATATGATAGGTTGCCTAGAAAGAAGAATTGTTTTGTTTTGTTGGTTTGGTTTGGTTTGGTTTTGGTTTGTTTTCTCCCTTCTAGAGAGCAGTCTGAGACAGAGATGCGTGGAAACAAAGTAAACTAGAAGCTAGGATCCTCCTTCTCCCTACCAGTCTTTGAATGAATTTGGGGCAATTTCCAGGTTAGAGAACCATCTCCCAACTAAGAAAAGTGGGATTAGCATACCATCTCCTCAAAGGAAGAGAAGAATCATTGGTCTCTCCCCATGTGGTTGTTGTTTTGTGTTGGTTAGTTGTTGGTTTGTTTGGGCTTTCTCTTTTGTTTTTCCCTTTGGAGGCATGGTATCATTCTATATCCTGGGATAGCCCCAAACTCATGGTCCCCCTTCCTCAGCTTCCTGAGTGCTGGGATTACAGGCCTGCACCAGCATACCTGCTGGTCAGGAACTGGTTAAAAAAAACTTAATCATAAGCCAGGCAGTGGTAGTGCATGCTATTAATCCCAGCACTTGGGAGGCAGAGGCAGTCGGATTTCTGAGTTCGAGGCCAGCCTGGTCCATAGAGTGAGTTCCAGGACAGCCAGAGCTATACAGAGAAACCCTGTCTCAAAAAGAAAAACGAAAACCTTAATCATAGGCCTCCCAGGTGCTTGGCCCACAGCTAAAAATTATAGTTTGTATTTGAATTGTCACCAAGTGAATGTTCCTTCAAAAGTGTTGCATTCCACTTTAAAAGAAACGCAAAGTCAATAGACCTGAGGGATTGGGAGAGGGACAATTTATATTGATGCTAGTCATCAGAGAAACACAAGTCAAAATCATGGCTTCACTGACCTCTGGTCAGGGTAGCCTGGGAAAGAGAGGAAATTCTGATGCAAGCACAGCTACATGAAACTTAAAGATACTATGCTAACTGAAATTTGCCAAGTGCAAAAGGACAAATATTGTATGATTCTGCTTACCTGAGGGACTAGACTTCAAGTTCATAGGGACAAGAAGTACAGAACAGCAAAGTGATGGTATCTCTGTTTTCTATAGAGATAACTAAATACCAGAAGATGAGCAATCTATAAAGAATAAATGTTTAGTAAGTTCATAATTCAGTCAGGAAGGTCAGAATCAAGGGGCAGATCTATTAGAGGTTTCTTTGTTGATAGAAACCTTGTGGTAATCTATCAAAGAGCAGAGCCTTCCTAGCCTGGTCACCTCTAAAGGGCCTACCTCTTGAAATGAAATTATGGGATTAAATTTGAACATGACGCTGGGTACCAGCCTTCAAAGCACAGCCCGAAGGGAACATTGAATGGGGGTCAGGGTTTCAGTACGGGAAGATTGAAAGGCTCTCAACATGTCTGCACAACAAAACAAACTTATTGATGCTGAGCTGCATACCTAAAACGACTGCTCCATGTTTCACAAGAACAACTTAGAGACTATTCAAGAAATCTGTGGGTATGCTTCTAGCAAGATGAAGGAGGCCGAAAGATCTACATGTCCATGGGGCATAGGGTCAAGACCAACCTGTCCATATCTTGTGTTAAGATGGCAGGAGCTGCTTTGGCTTGGCCCTTCATGCTGTTCCCACCAGAGCTCATCGGGAGCCGTGAGCATGCACACGGTGACATCATGCGGGGCTGCTCTGTGGCGAACAGCATTTATTTGAAGATCTTAGTGTTCCATTTAGCATCACCCAGAGGTGACCTTCCACACAGAGCCAAAAGAAAAGTGATTTCTTTGATCGTCCCTCTGACCCAAAGCTGACTTCTTGCATTTTTCAATTCATTTTAAATCATGCTGTACTGGCCCATGTGATTCCAGCTCCTAGCAAAGAACAGCTCACCGTTTTAGCCATGATCCTGGGCCAACTTCAGAACTGTGTTCACTTGAACA
This sequence comes from Montemys delectorum, assembly GCA_019843815.1. Lineage (NCBI taxonomy): Eukaryota > Metazoa > Chordata > Mammalia > Rodentia > Muridae > Montemys > Montemys delectorum. The sequence continues at coordinate 13,916 of JADRCD010193095.1, read as the reverse complement.
GGAAAAAAATCTGAGCTCAGTCTCTCTGACCAGGGGCAATGGGGATGGCAGAGCAGGGAATGGGTGGCATGAAGATTTGAGGTGAGGTATGAATTGATGTTAAAATGATACCCCTTTAGGCCACATCTAAGTTGGAAGAAGCCAGATTTAACTACAGGGGAGCTATGGGTCTCTTTTCCTTTGGTCACACTCAGCAAAGTCTGAGGAGGGACCTTCTTGGAGCTGCATGAAGTCTAACCTGAGATTGCTTGAGTTTCTTTTTATAATAGCAAGGCTGGAGGGAGGGTGAGTGTGCAATTGATGATCAGCTTGTCAATGTCATAAACAAGAACCTCTCTTATTGCTCCACATTCAGAAACTTGAGATCATGCAGCAGCTTCAGAAGCCCCAAGAAGACTGGATGAAGGAGGGCTAGCCTTCCATGGCCTCCCCCAAAACCTGATATTTTCTTCTCATATGCTCAAGCTGGGAGTCAATGAACTCACTTCAGAAAAAGCTGAAGAGGTAAATGTTTTGACTTTGAGGTCCTACATTTGGTATAGGGATCCAACTCCACCATTAGAATGTTGGAGAGACTGCATCTAAAAACAAGTTTGGATGCTTTCCAATAAATCTTTATTTCTATAAAATGTGACCAGCTGTGGTGAGCCTGTGGCTGCCACTTTGGATCCCTGTTATATTCCAACTATCCTCAAACATGGGATACAACTGACTACAAACCACATCAGGAGTGATTTGTTACTAATTTATGATGACAATGTTAAGTGGCTTCCTCCATTCTCTGTTGGCATCTATTGAGGATATTCCAGAGGTTTTAATTCATAACCCAGTAGGCAGATGAAACATTATATGTTTCAGCATTCTAAAGCTGAAACACCAAGATAAAGGAGAATAAGATTTCACAGACCTTCTTATCTCTTAGTGAGCATCCAAGTAGATGCCAAGAGAATGCAAAGAACTTGGCTCCACTTTGTTCAACTTTATACACTAAACATTTGAGAAAAAAACAAACAAACATGGATTATGGTGGTGGTGGTGGGGACAATGAGCCCTCTGAATGTCTAAATTCTGTTAGTGCTCTAAAAATTGTCCTCATTTCTCCTAAGTTAAAAGTCAAGACTGAAAAGATATGACTACCTGGCCAAACCCTTTTTCTTCAGCTCAGAGACTGGTCACCCAGAGGTGCAGTCACATCATAGCAGAACCAAGACCCAAACCTTGGCTGAGGTAGGTTGTGATACGGTTTGGAATGCTTGCTGCTACTCCAAAGAAGACCACTGGTTGTACATCCTCCTGCAGGAACAAGCTGGGCTTCTGTGACCCAAGGTCCTGCAGATGGAGCATGTGCCATACATTGGAATGGCTTAAGAGTGGCCACGTGACTTGGGTCGCCCATGAAATGTGGCTGAAGTGACACATCTTGTCCCTGACAACCACACCTACCTGTCCTCTGCCAGAACACGGACGATATTCCAGGCAGAGTCTGCTCTGTCAGCCTGACCGTCAACAGTAAAGAAGATAAAGGACAAACATCTCTGACCTTTGGTAGACTTGTCACATGAACAAGAAATAAGCCATCAGGATATGGGGTCATTTGTTATGGCAGCATAACCGGGTCTGATCAATATGTGAGCTTTTCACCTCTGAACACTGTTTTTTTTTTTTTTTTTTGTCAGCTGAAGGGCTCAAGTTGCCAGAAGTAGTAAATGGAATTTAACAGAGCAGATGCCACAGTGTGGATAAGTAATGTCTCCATAGGCTCACAGTTTGAACACTTGGTCCTCTCGGATGGTGAAAGTATTTTGGAAGATTCTAGGACCTCAGAAAGCAGGGACAAAGCCACAGGAAGTAGGTCTCTAGGACTGGTCTTTGGGGATATGTTATCCCTGGCTATTCACTTCCTTTGCTCTCTGGCCTGCTATTCACTTTCTCTGCTCCCTGGCCTGCTGTGAGGTCAACTAAGATGTTCCACTGTGCCTTCCACACAATGATAGACTTTGAGCTAAAATAAGTCTCTCCACCCTTAATCTCTGCCACACATTTTGAAACAGCGATAAGAAAGGTCATTCGTAAAACAGGTTTGAGGGTCAGCTTGCTTGGTATTCAAATTCCAACAGTGGGGGAATCTTAGTGACTGTATCGCTTCCCCAGTTTCCCCCTCAGTAAGAGAATATTAGTACTGCTCATAACTGCAATAACAAAGCACAATAGACTTGATAATTTATAAACAGCAGAAATTGATTGTTCATAGTTCCGGAGAAGTAGTACCAGATGGGGCTTTTTACATCATGGATGTTGACCCTCATGTGTCTACCATGGTTAAAATGGTGAGACGACTCTCTCAAATCTTTCTTGTACAGACACTAATCCCACACATGAGGTCTCTGCCCTATTAGCTAATCTCCCTATAAGCCAAAGCTCTTAATATTATTGTTCTTCTGATTAGGTTTCAAGGGGCATTAACTTCAGACCATGGCAGGTAGAGAGCCCTCAAATGATAAGGACTCAATAAAGCACATCTACTTTGAAGAGCACAGACTAGCCAACATAGTCTGACCCTGGGTGACATTACAGTGACAGTAAGTGGTGAAGGTCACAGGCTTTCATGGAAACCATCCTATATTCTGTCTGCCAACAACCACATTTCCAGAAGTTACTCCCTGACCCTGTGTGATCCTGACAATTGTCACTGTCCCTGAGCAGGCCAGGCAAATGGGCAAGAGGGTTTAGGAGCAAAGCCCCTGGAATCAGATTGGCCAGGATTCAATTGCTACCTCTGTTTTCTCTTTCCTGTGTGCCTGGAGCTAAACTCCTCTCCTCAGGAAGCCTCAGCTTGCATTTCAAGGGGTGAGGTAAGGATTAGGTGAAGTGATTCATAAAAAACTGCTTGTCATGGTGTCTGGCACACTGCAGAGGCTCAGCAAACATCAGGATCAATATCAGAATTCTCTCCTGCCAGCACAACAGGAAGAGCATGGGCAGACAGGAGCTACCGGGGCGTGAGTCATTGCTTACAATGTCTGAGGGAGCAGCTACCCTGGACCTTGATAAAAGCCTTCCTTGAAGTCGTGGGCTCATTGTCAGACTGACTTGGAGAGGAAAATCAAGCATTCTTCATCCATATAACATGCCAGTTATGACTGGCGTGGGTTCCCCACAGCCACCAGGGATAGCCCAGTCAGACTGTCATGTCAAGGAAGTTACTGGGTATCCATCAAGAAACTATGCAACCTCTCCTAAACCCAGTGGCACTAAGTTTGATGATACGAGTGTCCCTTCGCAGGAGGGCCACCACTGTCATAAAGCTGTCCGTGGAAGAAATCACCTCACTGGTCTTTTTCACCATCATCCTTTTGAGGGTACCTTACGGGCTAATGGCAGGATTCTATGGAAATAAATGCCTATCAAGGGCTTTAACAGACTTGACTAAGACCTCCACCTGAGACCAACTGCACTGACCCCTCTAGTCTAGCCTGAGGCCTGTCCAGACATCAGATGCAGAATGGCTGGGGGGAGGTGAACCCTACCAACCAGTTTTCTGCCACAGGAGCTGTTGGATAGGGAGTTACTTACTCTTCTCATTGTTGTGACCAAAATACCCTGACAGGAAGTAACTTAAGAGGGGATATGGTACATTAGAGTGGGGAACATGCGGAAGCAGAAAGCAGAGTTAGAGAAGCCAGAAAGCAGAGAGGTAGTGAACTAAAGCAGCTCACAACAGCACTGTTTCCTTTGTGTTCAGTTCTGGATCCCAACCCATGGGTTGGTGCCCCCTACATTTAGGGTTTTTCAATCTCAATTAACTCAATTTGGAAACTCCCTCACTGTCAAGCTGATGATATTAACAATCACAAATCTATCCTGTCAACTGAAACTCCTTTGATCCCTGGCCCAAATAGGCTCACCATCATTTCATTATGCAGAATGCATTCATTTCAACTTCAAATGTCCCCATAACTTTTGACAATTACAACACTGCTTTAAAAACTTCAAAGTCCAACTCTTCAGAGATTTAAGGCAATCTCTTTATTCTAAGCATAGCTCTTAACTCTGAACCACATAATGGTTGTACTGATTAGTCTATATTGCCAACTCAACATGACTTAGAGACACCTGGAAAAAGGGAATTTCAGTTATGGAATTGCCTTGGTCAGACTGGCAAGAGGCAGTGCCTGTGAGGACTTATATTGACTGATGGTTGATATGGGATGCTCCAACCCACTATGAGCAGCACCTTCCCTAAGCAGATGGCCTGGCTCTAGGAGAATGCTACAGAAAGCAAGACAGAGGACAAGTTAATGAGCAGTGTTCCTCCATGCATTCCCTCCCTGACTTTCAGCTATGTTGAAAAACCCATATCAAGGGAACAATATTCCAAGTTCTGCTGACAGCTCAAGATGTAGCCTGGTCCCTTTGGGACACAGTTGAAGCGGCCTCTGGGTGCTGGTCCTACAGAAACACTTCCCTAGGCAGTTGTTTTTGAGCAGGAAACCCCTTCAATACCATTTTCAATTCATGCGCTCTCCTTTCAAATGAATTTTGTTTTCACATCTGTCTGTCTATCTGTCTGTCATCTTTTCTTTTTATAGTGTCTCCATGCAGAGCACATATTTCTGTTTACTAGTGCAATTTCCTTAAGAATTACAGCTGCTCTCAGCTGCCTTGTCTCCAAGTTTGAGGTCACCCCTTCCCCCGCCTATAACCAGCACACTTTTCATGTCTTTCGGCTCCATTTTTGCTGCTCTTTCTCACTGTAGAAGTGGATGAGGGTAGTGAATAGTAACCATGCCACAGCCTGAATGCCACCTTTTCTTAAAATTCCTTCCATTAAACAAATTAGTCCATTACTTCCTGATCCGGCCTCACTTGAGTTCTCATGGAACACATAGGATACAGCGACATAATTTGTCTTTGCCTCTAGCCCAGTTCGCCTTTGAACTTCTATATGCTGGGCCTCTACTGTGCTCCTTTCTGTTGGCAGTCTGGTCTTCCACATTCCCGCGGGGATGTCCCATCAAAGTCTGCTTACTGCATTCCAGGATGGCTCTAGCCCAGATGCCAAATTCTTCCACACTCCTCCCTCAAGCCAGTTCCAAAAGCCCGCAAATGACATGGTCAGGCCTATTGCTGAAGCAGTACCACTTTTAGGTTCCTTTTCTCATTGCCATGAATAGAACACTTGACAGAGCAACTCAAAGAGTCGAGAATTTACTTTTGGCTTATAGTTTAAGGGGATGCCATCCACCGTGGTGGAGAAAGCATGGCAGCATGAGCATGAGGCAGCTCATCACACAGTGTGTCTTCAGTGAGGAAGTAGACACAGGTGGAAGCTGCTGCTCAACTACCTCTCTCCTTTTCATTCAGTCCAGACCCCCAAGGCCCATGAAATGTTGGCATCTGCATTTAGAGTGGGTCTTCCCACCTCATACCTACCTAATGTAGAGTCTCCCTCACAGGCACCCCCAAGGCTTAGCTCCTACATAAATCTAGGCCCTGTCAAGTTGATAACCAGGAAAACCATCACAGACTGTCTGATGGAAATTTCCTAGATAAATCTTCTATCGTGTAGGTGAACTTGAAAGGCGGACACGGCAGGCCTGCTGTGTTTCTTGAATGGTCCTAAGTTCTGGATGCTGGACAGTGTGTGGCCAAGCCTGGGAAGGAGCCTTATCGACCACACTGCTGCATACTGTACATGAGGTGTGGTCCGGGGCTGGAAAAAAGTGCAGGGGACCTCACAAGAACCCGTTGTCCTCACCAGAAATATAAAGAGGAGTAGCAAGCATCACTCTGAGTTGGCAGCACTCACACTGGGGCTACTGGGTAGGTCTTTCCTCTGATCCTCATAGAAGACCTTGAGGCTGGTGAACAACTGTATAGATTCATTACTGAGCCAAGGGAGATGGCAGTGGGAGGTCTGTTAGAAGGCATCGTTCAAAGAGAGACAACGTCAGTAAAATAATTGCAAAGCAACATTTCAGGGTCATTTGGTTTCTTATTGCATTTTAATGACTGATAAAGAAGATATAAAAATGTCATTTATTCAGAAACCCCAGTGTTTTGCTTTCTGGTTATTTTAACAGATCAATTGCAACATACAATATGATTTCTTTGAAAAAAAATCTCATGCCAAACACTATCATCAGTCTTCCATGCTATAGATCTATGTGGTTACTGCTTGTCACATAGTTAGCTAAGAGTGGAATGAAATTAAACAAAAAGAAAACCCTTCTCTCTTATCTGGTAACAAAGTCAAGGAATGCTGTCATCTCCAGCCTTGGTCATTTTCCCATCTCATTTGCTTTTACTGCTTTTGGACAGAAAGTTAGAATGTTCCCATTGTTGGACATTATGTAATATTGCCGAGGACACATGAGGGACCCTTAGGGTTCTCAGAAGTGAGAGGCAGCTTACAACCCACCAGCTTTGTCTGCACTCTTCACCATCCAGAATCAACCCTGAGTCTGCCAAGAGAGGTGACCAGAAGAGCAAGGGACACATCTCAGCCCTAGCTCACCCTGTGCTCCATGGGTGGGAAGGGGGGGTGTGACCAGGGCTGCTTGACTCCGCCTTTGGGCTTGTATTCTCACACATCCATTGCCTCCTCTCAAATCATCCACGGGACATTTACAGTCCAACTTCTGCAGCTAGTAACATCGCAAATGCAGAGTCAGGCTTCTCAGCAAGGGCTTCAGGCTTGTCAAACTCAATCACCTGAAAATCAGAGAAGAGCTCAAGTTTTCAGGGAGATAAACTGCACACAACATACAGCCCTAACGGGGGAAGCCTTTGAGGAGGGGATGCCAACCAGAACTTCCTGCACCTTCCCATTCTCCATGACCAGGACAAGGTCACAGTTGAGAACCGTGTTTAGGCGATGAGCGATGGTCAGTACTGTGCAGCTTTTGAAGGCCTCCTTTATGGTGCTCTGAACAAGGGTGTCTGTCTTGGAATCCATGGAGGCAGTAGCTTCATCAAGGAGAATGATCTGTTAAGAAAGAAGCACTGTAAAAGACAAAGCTGTGCAAAGAGGAAAATGTATAGCCTTGGATCTAAGAACTCGGGAATCCTGCAATAGAGACTGAGGAAGCACCCCTTCTACCTTTTCCAGCATCTGCAGGCTGCCTGCGTTCCTCAGCCCAAGACCTTTCCTGCCACCACATCTGCAGCTCTCTTTGACTCTACTGCTTACTTCTCATACAGACACATAGGAATATGCTAAACACTAGACCTGCCAGAACCAAGACAATTCTCCTATTTCATGTTCTCATACAAGTTTGGGGTACATGACAAGGATACCGTTTTGGAGATGAGAGGAGCATTGTTCTGCTTGCCAAAGTGCTTGGATTTTACAGTTTGAAGGTTTAACCTCAACCCCTCACTGGACTTAATATCGCCAACTTACCTAATTTCCTCACATGTGAAGGTTCCAAGTCTTACACAAAGCCACAGAGCTACTTCACAGTGAGTGAATTCACCATTATGAATGCCTAGCTAATAGGATTTCTTTCTTTTTTTCAACTGTTATATGTACATGTATGTGTCTATGTGTGGGTCCATTCACACAGACATACAAGTGCAGACAGAGTCCAGAAGAGAGTATCAAATACCCTGGAGCTGGAGTTACAGGTATTGTAAGCCATGTGATGTGAATACTGGAAATTGAACCCAGTTCCTCTGGAAGGGCAAGAAACATTCTTAGTCACTGGACCCTCTCTCCAGCCCCCGTAAAATGGGATTTGTTAGAGAGAGGGGGGGGGGAGAGAGAGAGAGAGAGAGAGAGAGAGAGAGAGAGAGAGAGAGAGATGGAATTTTCTTTCTTAGAATCAGTAAGTAAGACTGGTTAAGTACTCAAGAAAGTATATCTAAAAATTTCAAATCTTATATGCTAGTATTCTGATGGCTTTCTCCTCGGTGTCCTAGGTACTGTGCTTAAGGATTCAGAATTATTCAGGGACAAAGGGAAAAGGTTAAGAGCATATTTTTCAAATTCAAGCCTCCTAGGAGTGGAGAGAGTACGTTATCGAGACCTCCCAAGGCGAAGCCCAGATAAGGAAGGTGCTGCTCTAGAAAATGGCTGCTATTTCTCAATTTTTACTCCTCACAAAGTTGTCTTAAGAGAAAGCGATTGGTTCTTAAATTACTGCAGTGCTCTGTCTTTGCTGAAACACAAACTTGTGTCTCTGCCTCCCGGATTGAGCAGCACTGCAGGGAATATCCAAAATTTGACCAATCCATTTTCCAAGCTGTTTCCTTACTTTTGAATTACGAAGAAGTGCCCGGGCCATACAAAGCAGCTGGCGTTCCCCTACTGAGAAGTTTTCCCCGTTTTCTGTGACTTCTGCCTGTAATTTCTCTGGGAGTTTCATTATCTATAAAACACAGAAAATGACACATTTATCCTGGTGATCTATAAAATCGTCCTGTATCATCTTATTGATTGCCCCTGCCCTCCTCCTCTTGCATTCATCAGCTTGCTTTATTTTACAATGGGAAAGAAAAGTACAAAATAGCAATCATTTCAATACTGCAAACAAGCAGCAGGGAGGTCCAGGGAGATGTTAATAATGTAAAGCCACTGTGACTCACCATAAAGGACAAATCACCCATATACTTCTAGGGAACATTTAAGCAAATGGAAATGGCCTGCAGAGTTGCTACTTTTCAAGAATAAAGCACAGAGGGGATGGCAGCGTTTTCCAGAAGGCTGAGACAAAGCCTGTCTATCCATAACAATAGACCAAAGTGGCTCTGGGAGATGTTTGTCTTGGCACCCTGGGGCCGCTGACTTCACCGCTTAACTGGACAAGGTATTATGTCCTAGAACTCAAACCAGCCAGCCACATTTGCAATCCCAGAACAAGCTACACCCATTCATCATTCTCCAGCTCATCTGTTCTGATAAAGTCAGTGAGGCTATAGGCCAAATCATCAGGCTCTCCATGACTCTGGGCCCGGACGGACCTGGGTTTGAGTCTCCATCCTTGTATTGGCTGGTTTTGTGTGCCAACTTGACACAGGCTGGAGTTATCACAGAGAAGGGAGCTTCAGTTGGGGAAATGCCTCCATGAGACCCAGCTGTGGGGCATTTTCTCAGTTAGTGATCAAGGGGGTAGGGCCCCTTGTGGGTGGTGCCATCCCTGGGCTTAGAAGTCTTGGGTTCTATAAGAGAGCAGGCTGAGCAAAGCCAGGAAAAGCAAGCCAACAAGGATCATCTCTCCATGGCCTCTGCGTCAGCTCCTTCCTGACCTGCCTGAATTCCAGTCCTGACTTCCTCTGGTGATCAACAGCAATGTGGAAGTAAGCTGAATAAATCCTTTCCTCCCCAACTTGCTTCTTGGTCATGATGTTTGTGTAGGAATAGAAACCCTGACTAAGACAATCCTGCTACTTACTGGCATGGACACATTACTCCTTTAAGCTTTAACTTTGTCATCTCAAAAATAAATGATAAGAGCACCAGCCTCCAAGAGCTATGCAGAGGACCAAGGGAGATGATGTATATAGAGCTGTGCACTGAATCAGCCACAGAGCTGACAAATAGTACTGTGGTGGGTTTTAATAATCAGGAGCAAGGAAGGCTTAAACTTCACTGATGTATGTAACTCCTGCAAGTAAACCTGGCCAGGTGCTGGCCCGGGAACAGGTATCTGTGGTGGCGGTCTTGAGAGTGGACTCATGCTGGGCAGCCCTGAGACTTACTGTGTCTCTCATGAATGTTCTTTCTAAAACGTGCCAGAGTGTCTCGTCGGTGTGACTCCCCAAGGGATCCAAGTTGTACCTGCAATGAACCAAAGGAAAGCAAGCTGGATCCTCAAGGAGGATACAATGGAGAGCAGGAAGATGAGAGGACTGGAAGGAGATGTGATATCTTGAAGCCCCAAGTGGCTCCCAGATGCTATAAAAGGTAAGAACCTTCCCTGTAGCCTGTTGGGAGACAAGAAGAGGTAAGATGGGAAGAGCCTGTTCAGGCCAGGCCCCAAGACCAATGATCTTTAACTCTGTGGTGGAGCAGAGACCTTGGAGACAGGCAGGAGTGAAAAACCCCATGAGGAAACAGAGCAAACACAACCACACCAGGGTCCACAGTATCAGTGTAGAACAAAGCAGTTCTTCGCAAAGAAAGGACAAAAGAAAGAAACCAGCATCCCTTCCTTTCAGTCTCAGCATCAAGAGGCATAGCTCCAGATCACAGGCCCCACTGAGGGTGTCAATTGAGTGTTTGGAGATGCATCACACATGTGATCAGCTTTAAGTAGGCACAGTCTCCCTACATCATCCAGTGCCCAGTAAGAGGGCATTTCCATTTCCCTGGACCAGCTCAGACACTCGCATCCCCCTGTGCTTAGACACCAGATCTTGTGCCTGTGTAAGTTGCAACCTTCATCTTCTTATACTTGATCAGCTTCTGTTCTGTAGTGGGAGTGAATTGATGCACTTGCCAAAAGCACACACCGGCCAGGGAACTGCTTAGTCCACAATGCACTGTGGGGGACTTTTGAGCATGGCCATTGCTAAGCCTGGTGTAATGCTGGAGCACAGGCATAAAATAGGGCTGTTTGGGCCAACTGTGCTATCTGCACACTCTATGTATAATAAAATCACGAATAATAGTATTACTAACATTATTAAAACGATTAATATCACTACTAATTATACGTCGGTGCTAATAATGTAATGATATAATGATGATGTTATATTAATAATGATATAATGTTTTAATAATATAGCTCCTGAAATACCAGCAGGGCTCAGGACACTATTCCCCAGCTCCTTCCAAAGCTTTACTAAAAACCAGACGCCAGCAGCCCAGTTCCCTGAGCTAAGACTGCCAAGAGCAGCCATGGCCCAGCAATTTCTCAACTACTGGTTGGCTCAATGTCACCGTCTCCAAACAGGAATGCACGATGATTGAAAACAGCTACCTTACTGTACCTACAAACAGGACAGGATCCTGGGGGATCATGGTCAGCTTGGTCCGGAGGTCTTCCAGACCCACAGTGCAGATATCTACCTCGTCAATGAAGATGGTACCAGAAGCTGGCTCCACCAGACGGAACAGGGCCATGCCCAGTGATGATTTTCCTGGGGACAATAAGAGCAGGAGTAATGAATCCGACACCAGCTTTTGCTGCCATCATGTCCAAGCACTTAATTAAGGGGATTTTTTAATGCAATGAAATAGGCAGCCATCGCTCACGCTGTGGGACCAGGCTGCCCTAACACCATTAACCTGCCGGCTCCAGCAGAGGCCTTTAGCACACAACTCACCTTCTGGGCCTCATCTCTCCACAATTATTCTCATTTAATTAATCCAAAAACTACTGTATATTTGCTTCCAGCTCTCCACATCCGTTCAGCCTGAAACCCTAATTTACAGTAAAGAGATTTGGGGGAAAATAACAATCCAGCGCTTGTGCACGTCACTCTCATGTGGCTTAACTGGCACGTGGAGAGTAAGTTCAAGCAAACAACCCCAAAGAAACAAATGCAGAGTCTGTCCTCACCAGAGCCTGTTCTTCCCACAATCCCAACTGTCTGCCCGCTTTGGATGTTCAAGTTCAACCCATCAAGAACGAGAGGGGTGTTGTCTCTATATCTCATCCGGTAGTCCTTGAAAGTTATCTCCCCACGGCTCGGCCAGTCTTTGGGACAGGTCCCCACTTTGAAGGAGTGAGTGTGTTCAGGAACACAGGTCTGAAAAGCAGAATTAGAACCATTGACCACCTTGCTAGCCACTGGTTTCCACTGACTTAAATCACTAACTCCACAGCTGTCAGTGCCGGTGCCTGCAGTGGTAAATGAAACCCATAACCCTACACTCAAGAAACATGACTTCTGTTCAACGTAGTGCTACACACTCATAATTATAACATTCAGGAAGCTGATGCAGGAGGACTGAGCGTTACAGGACAACATGGGGCACACGAGGAGTGCCTCACAAAAAAGCAGTCCACATCTCAATGGGGATACGTTAGGTAATACAAGAGAGCATTGTGGGCTGGGCATGGTGGTGCACACCTTTAATCCCAGCACTCGCGAGGCAGAGATAATGGGGTCTCTGTAAGGTTGAGGCCAACCAGGTCTACAAAGTGAGTTCTCGGACAGCTGGGGCTACACAGAGAAACGCTGTCTCCCCCCCACCTCCCCAAAAAAAACCCAAAACAAAAACAAAACAACAACATCAAGAAGAGCATTGTAATAAAACATAAAAAGTAACTTATATGGCAGGTGGCAACAAGCAGAGTGAAATTATTTAAGGGCTGACGAAGGCATCTCTGAGGATACAATACTAGAACTGAGGCCTACAATACAGAAAGGATGACAGCTGCCAGGATTTCTATCCAGAACCTTCCAGACAGGGGAAACAAAGAATTGTAAAGTCCTGGCGGCCACAACAACCTTGAATAATTCCAGGAATAAAAAGAAAAGTCATGTACACTTGGAGCCTAATGAAGGATGGATAAGTAATGTAGGGGGGGAAGCAAAACACACTTCTCACTGGGCCTTACGGGCCTGGGCTAGTTATTAGCACAATGACTGTGAAGCTGGAGGACAAATCCAGGATGAACCTTGAGATGTGCAGAATTAAGTCTAATTTCAGTGTATACAAAAGTCATCATGGTGCTAAGTAACAAAGAATGCAGAATGCCAAGTTCAGCAGAAAAAAAAATAGAAAACAAGACAAAACATGGAACTTCTTTCTCTTCATAAGTATCTCTAAAACCTCACAATCTAATGAATACAAAGCGAGCTCTGTTAGGAGACCAGCCCTTTGTCTCACATTACCATGGCTCTCCCAACAATGAGGAGTCCCCCAGTGCTCCATCAGGGTACCTGGCCAGCCCAAGTCTCTAGTCAATAAGTAAGCTCAATTAGCTGAGAAAAGATTTGCCTTCTAAGGGGGTCATTTTAACCCCTAGAAGAGTCACATAAATAAACATATTTTTAAAAGAAACCAATTCTGCACTAGCTATGTCTTTAGTTTATGGAATCTGCTTATCTTACGCCCTAAATGTTTGTAGTATTTATGAATTTGTGCTTGAGATTCTAATTTAAAAATGTATACTTGAATAATTAGTTTAAATGTGATTTTAATTCAAACACTTTCTGCTCATATAGGAAATGGTCATGGGGATTTCAAGCCCCTCTACATTCACAGTGAGACTTATACACACCAGGAAGGTCTGTATGTTAGGCAAATCATGGAGGCATTTTAAAAGTGAGCCAGCTGGTCTGGAGAGATGGCTCAGCGGTTAAGAGCACTGACTGCTCTTGCAGAGGAACTGAGTTCAATTCCCAGCCATCACATGGTGGTTAACAACCTGCCCTCTTCTGGTGTGTCTGAAGACAGTCACAGTGTACTCATATACATAAAATAAATAAATAAAAGGGAAGCTGGATGTGCTGAACTCTACATGTTTTAGGGTGTTGCATTAAGCTCGCACGTGGGACCAAACACTGTCCAAAGGCCCACAGAGGTGGCCGCTAGGTTAGGTAGACTTCTTCCCTCAAAACAGTTGCATTCCTACACTGTGCCAGAAAGTGTTCATAAGAAGAGGTGAAGTGCCGGGCAGTGGTGGTGTACGACTTTAATCCCAGCACTTGGGAGGCAGAGGCAAGTGGATTTCTGAGTTTGAGGCCAGCCTGGTCTACAGAGTGAGTTCCAGGATAGCCAGGGGTACACAGAGAAACCCTGTCTTGAAAAATAAAAAAAGAAGGAAAAGAAGAAGAAGAAGAAGAAGAAGAAGAAGAAGAAGAAGAAGAAGAAGAAGAAGAAGAAGAAGAAGAGGTGAAGTTATTTTTTTTCAATTTATTAATTTTTAATTATTTTTTTAAAAACTTTTATTGCATTATGATGAGAAAAGTTACATGATTTCAATTTATCCGAATTTGTTAACATTTAAAAACATATT